>CAMZMU010000040.1:36916408-37103838 GCA_947311845.1 Poa pratensis
CACTCAAAGACGCGGAGGACATAGTCAAAAGGTGCGTCGGCTGCCAGAAATTCGCAACAAGCCGCACGCACCCGCATCGGCGTTGAAGACTATACCGCTGGCCTGGCCTTTCGCCCAATGGGGGCTCGATATGGTTGGGCCACTCAAAAAATCATCGCATGGCGGGCATACTCACCTACTGGTGGCAGTCGACAAGTTCACAAAGTGGATCGAGGCGGTCCCCATCACAAATTCGACTGCTACTACGGCAGTCAACTTCATAAAGAGCATCATCTACCGCTTCGGTGTCCCAAACAGTATCATCACTGATAACGGCACAAACTTCACGGCTGAGGAGTTCAAAACCTTCTGCAAAGAGCAGGACATTACGCTCAACTACGCATCCGTGGCGCATCCACAATCCAATGGCCAAGTCGAAAAGGCCAATGGACTTGTGACGAGTGGGATCAAGAAGCGCCTCCTGGTGCCACTCAAAAGAGCTGCGGGTGCTTGGGTCGAAGAACTACCATCTGTGCTATGGAGCCTACGCACAACTCCCAACACTTCTACGCAGTTCACCCCATTCTTCATGGTCTATGGTGCAGAGGCAATTCTGCCATCAGACGTAAGGTTCAATGCGCCACGAGTTGAAGCATACAATGAAGAAGACGCGGAAGAAGCACTCGAAGACGCAGTCGACTTGCTCGATGAGGCGCGACACGGCCTTGGCCCGCACAGCTGTTTACCAGCAGGACCTTCGCAACTACCACAGCCGTCGACTGCGCACCAGGTCCTTCGTCGTTGGCGACCTGGTTCTTCGATGAAGCAAAAGAAGGTGCACAAGCTCGCTTCCCCATGGGAGGTCCCTTCATCATCACGGAGGTCCTTGGTGGAGGCGCATATCGACTGAAGCACGCGAAGACAGGCGAACTCTCTCATAATCCTTGGAACGTTGCGCATCTGCGCCGTTTCTACGCATAAAGTGCTCACAGTCATACAATGTAATAGGCTATATGTCGGATGGCTGCAGGTTTCAGACGCGCTCTTTTCCTTACCAGGGTACCTAAGGGGACTGGAAGGTTTTTAATGAGGCGGCCTGCAGCCTAACATTCAAAAGAGGAATAAAATCAATGTTCCTTCGACTTCTTTGTGGCTACTACCCGCATAATTCATACCTTAACCGCACCCGAAACCCTCGGGGGCTGTGTTATCGATCAAATGAGCTCTCGCTCTTGCAGAAACACAATGCCTTAGCCGCACCCGAATGCTCGGGGGCTGCGTAACAAGGATCCAAACAAAGAACACAAAAACTCTGCAGCCGCACTCGAATACTCGGGGGCTGCACAGTCATTGGTTCACAACCAACACATATTTCACAAACCCCGCTCGACTGACTCGGGGGCTCGACAAAAAATCAAAGTATACAAACTATACAATATACAAAGAGTCAAAAATTACACTCGGGGGCTGCCCCCTATACAAAAATTGCACTCGCAAACTATTCTAATCCTCAGGCTCGTCCTTTACGGGCAGCTCGGGACCGCAAAGCTGTTCGCGAGTGCACTCGATTAGTGTCTCCGCAGCTTGGATCGTGTCATCCAGGTCTTTTTGTTCGAGAACTCTCCGGCTGCAGGTGTCCGCAACACCAACCTTGGTTTTCGACTACGCATATACGCCATTGCAGCGTTGGCTCCAATCACAAGTCTCTGAGACAGCAACTCTCGAATGGGATTTGTTTGACGGAAGATGTTCAACAAAGCACGAATCCCTTGTGGTTGTGGCCCCGCAGGAAAAAGAGTCTCGTTCAGGCGAATAAACGCTGCCCGGCATAACTCCAGCAGTTCAGCACTTCGCCAGACGCGATCCTTCAGGGTGGCGAGTATGCGGGCATGGTACCTATCAAGCCAAAAGTGTTGACGCCCAGTCGTAGGGTCGTCAACCACGCTATCCAGACGCCCTTCCACGCGAATCTTTTCAGCCTGGAAGTTGTCGACAAAGCCTACAAACACGGGCCACCAGTCAGATCAAAAACAAAAGCTACGCAAAAAGCTTGTAAACAGAGCAAGACTCGAACTTACACTCGAGTTGCCTGTTCACAAGATCCATCTCCCCGAGCACATATTCCTCGCGTTGGGTGGCCAACGCGGGTCTCGCCCTCAATCGATTCAGCTCAGCCTGGGCGTCCTTCAGATCTTGCTCCATTCTCACAAATTTGGCCTTCATATACTCCATCACCTTGGCATCACACACCTGACCCTGGGATCGGGTGGTGATTGGAGCCTGCGAGGAACTAGTCGCAGTAGCAGGTTCTCGTGACTGTTCAAAGAGCATAATCACAAACACAAAGTTTGTGTCAGAAGCTAAAACTCATGTCATAAGCATACAACTCTTCGAGTGAAAGACATTAGCAAAAGACTATTTGCATAAACAAGGTAGCACAAACAAAGCGCAGACTCGCGCAGTTCAGAAGGTATCATTACAAGGCATAAAAAAGCAAAAGGGTACACCCTAAACCTAAGATTCGATTTCCTAAGCAGACGATTGGCAGTCTCGAGTGCCCGGCGCTCCATGGTGTCATAAAAACCGGCCAGTCGCGCGGCGGCTCCGCTCACCCCCTTCAGAGAAATGGGCTTCCCATCTGGCTTCCGAGGGAACGCAGACAGTGCTGCCTCGTAGTCGCAATCTATCCCATGTCCCATAAGAAGCTTGATGGTGGACTCGGATCCGCGTACCGTGTTGGCGCGAGCGAAACCCGCCATGGTGGACGTCCCGGGGCCAAACACGGCGAAGTCGTCCGCCGTCGACGGCACTACGCCAGTCGGGAACACCACCTGGTATACAGCGCCAAGTGTGCTCGTCGATTTGGCGAGTGCTTCTTCGCCTGGTTGCATAGGCGCCTAAGCCGCCCACAGCCTGTTCCAGCGAAAGATCGTCACTCGCCACGTCCGCAGAGGCCGGTGCGCCAACAGCTTCTGCACAATTCAAAAAGGCAAAAGTCATTTCATGACACTCGACATTATATCGTCATATCAAAAGGAGAAAAGATTACTCACCTCCCATGGCCTGCGCGAGTGCCGCGAGCTGGTCAGCATATCCTCGCTCGCGTGCAGCGGCTGAGTTGGTGGCGGCAGCCAGCTCTTTCTTCGACTCTTCGCGCTGCGCGGCGAGTGCATCTTCCAGCTCCTTCTTCTCGCCTGGCCCAGCAAAATCACGTGCATTCAATACTCGACAAAATCAAGCATTGCAAAAAGAAATTTAGCAAAACAAAAGCAAAAAGGAGAAACTCACGACTGAGCCGCTCTAGCTCGGCGCGCATGGTATCCCTCTCCTGCTCCACCTGGACATAAGCCTTGGCAGAATCTGCCAAGGTGTGGTAGAAGGGCTGCAGCACACGAATTCAGCAAAAATTCAAACTCTCACAGACCTACAACTAAACGGGTCAAGCAAAAAGCTACTTACGTGGTTCATCCACGGCTCAGGAGCCGCGACTGATGTCCCGACATCTGGAGTTGCCGCCTTGGCTGTCTCAACGACAGTCAGTGGCCATTGGCTGGGCAGCCTCGTTTCCAGTCGGTGCAGAATTCGAGTGCTCCAGGGTTGGAACATTCTCGACTGGAGGAGTCCCAGGCTGATTGTTTTCAGCGCTGTGGCAACACAACAAAACAAAAGGTGGTCAGCACAAATATGTGACAGCACAAAATTTCATATCATACTCAAAAAACACATACCTGTGCTCCTCATCTCCTCATCTTCGGAGTCGCCAAAAATTGGTCCCCAAAGGCTGGGGTACCACTCGACTGAAGAGGAAGAGTTGAGCTTGTTGAGCACGCACGCAAAGGAGCGGCTTGGAAAACAGGTGCCTGATTCCTCGTCATCCTCCAAGCCTGCCCCTCGCGGGTGAACTCACAGCAGAAGGCGCCTTCTTGGCCAGTCGACGCCGCTTCGGTGGCGCGGTATCGACTTCTTGGTCAGAGGTGGCCTTGTCTTCAGATTGGACCTCTTCTGCTGCTTCCTCCTCGACCTCCTCCACATGTGAAGTGGTGGCAGAAGGGATGGGCGACTGATCCCCTTTCGGGTCCACCACCTGTGCCTGGTTTCTTCAGTCTCGCCATTTTCAGGCAGAGGAGGAAGGGAGGCAGCAGTCGAGTGACCCTGCATAGCATACATCACAAATTGCAAAGTCAGAATCAAAAATCGCATATCGCAGAACATACGAGTGGCAAACTCTTCATTGCAAGCAGGCTATAACACATACATACCTCAAGCAAAGGGTTTCCAACCCATATGGTTCAACAGGGCAGTCGACGTTGCAAGTGTCGCTGCGTCAATTGGTGATGTGCCGCACATGCGTCAGCAGCTCATCCTTGACAGCTCCTCTGGGTCATTCGTGAGTCACCCGCGCCTCATACTCCCACATGGGGTGCGCTCGGGCACGGATGGCCACACCCGCCTCTTCACAAAGGTGGCGATCAAATGGATGCCTGTGACCTTGTCCAGCATGCCTCCGATCCGAGCCAGCAAAGGGCTTGCCTCCTCCATTTCTTCGGCTGAGAGTTGGTGATCCCACGCCTTGGTCCTGGTGAAAGCAGCAGTCGAGAAAGGGGCGGCTGCATCCTGCTCGACAGTCGCATAAAACCACCCCTTCCTCCAGCCTTGGCGGAGTCGACGGTCTTCAGGCGGAAGTAGCGGGTGTCGCTGCGCACCTGGATTCCACAGCCGCCAACGGGGTAGGTGCGACCACCTCCTCTGTTCGGCCGTACCATGAAGATGGCTTTCCACAGCGCCCAGCTGGCGACGCCGAGGAAGCACTCGCACAGCGTGATGAAACACGCGATATGCATAATGCCATTTGGGGTGAGATCATGGATCTGCACCCCGTAGGCAAAAAGAAGACCACGAACGAAGTCGTGGAGGGGAAGCGAAAAGCCCCTAGGCAAAAACTCCGCAAAACAAACACGCTCGTTGGCGCGTGGTTCGGGGAGTACCTCCTTGGGCGACGGCGCGCGGACGGCGAGCTGCTCCGCGGGTGGCAGATACCCCTGCTCGCGGAACTTGACCAAATGGGCGTCCTTGATGGTGGACTTCGCCCAGTCCCCGCTGCCCTTCTTCAGCGCGGCGGACGCAGATGTACCCGCCACGGTCTTCTTGCCCTTGGCCGCATCGGTCGCGGCAGCGGCGGCACCACGCTTGGAGCCTCCACCTTTCGCCATTGCAACGATGGATGAGGGTGAAGAGAGCTTGGGCGCAGAGCAATGGAGGTGGGCGCGAGGAGAAGATGAGACGAGGGGCGGCGCAAAGAGGCAAATGGCAAGTAAAAAATTCTGCCAGCGCTGTCTCCCCTATTTACCACAGATCGCAAAACGATCGCAACCGTCAAAACAAAGGCATACGCTCCGCGCGAAATCTGGCCATACACGTGGCGGCCGCGGAGGGCAACCGTCGCCGGCCACTCCGCCCACTACGCACGGAAACCAGGAAACCATCATCACGCCCCGTGAAAACCGCGCCAGAACGGTCAAATCAAGTCCACGGCGTCATCCCTGGTCAGCTCTGCAAAAATGGGCCCACACAAAGTGTCACGTCCATCAGCTTACCAAGCACGCCACCGCTTGTCAGAGATGGCAGTCGCAAAATGCGTCATTGCTGACGTTATTCTATTGCACAACTGGCATAAAAGTCACTCGATGATTCATTCGGTGGTCTCACCATAAACTCGATGGTTTTCCAGCAAAGGTCATAGAGCCAGTCGAAACTTTCGACTGCAACATCATACTCCCATCGGGAGCGTATCAAAAATTTCTTTGACTAATGTGCAGGGTAAAAATTTTGAGATTATCCTCCATTGCAAGCAATAAAGCACAATCTCGGGGGCTACTCCCATCGGGAGCGCTGTCGCGCACCCGATAGAATATGGCAAAGTATCAGTCGACAAATCATTCGACTCAGTTCATAAGCAAAATCATACTCAAATATTCCCGAGTTGATCCGACGATCCTTGGATGCTGCATGCATAGTGCAAAGGTAAGACCCGCCGATCAGTCGAGCTGGGCTAAGGACCGCTCCAGCAGCGTTATCCTTAAATGTTCCGTGTCAGCAGACATGATGAATAATCCCCGACGGACGCGTTGGGTAGATTCAAAATTATGCTGCAGTTCGATTCCGTAAGACCTCAACGGCCGTTTCGAGTCTGTCCAGTTTGTTCCAGATTCGAGTCCGGGGACTCGAGTTTGATTGAAAGCTAGTATGGTTTTGCCACAAATGGTAGTTAACTGGCCCCGATCCGTCGTGTGTGCCGGGCCTGCTAAGCTAATATCCCTTGACTATCATAAGCAAAAACTCATAGTCGATGAAACACTCGACATAGCCAACATGTGCTATTTCATAAGAATTCTAAATACAGATGCAAAAAATGTAACGTGCATGATGTATGAGTCCATGCCCGACTCTTCGAATCAGACAAGTACTCGGGGGCTACTGACATGGGTATGCCTATCGGGTACCCTACCATGAGGGTACCTGGTGCACGTATCGACTAGGCCCAACTATCAGAGCCTACATGAAGCCCATGAAGGGAGGCCCACGAAGATGGAGTATCCTCCAAGTTTGGCGAAACAATAGTCGGTTTAGAGTTTCCTTACTTGTAAATCGAGTCGGTTACGAACACCCGAGACCCAGCCTATATTTAAGGACTGGGAGGGCCATCGAACCAGACCACGTACCAGAGCCACAAACCCTAGCGAGATCGACATCTCGCCGGGACCTTGTAACCATCATATTCACAAAGCAATAACAGACAGGCAGGACGTAGGGGTGTTACCTCCACACGAGGGCCCTGAACCTGGGTAAAATCTTTGCCCTGCTTGTCAGCCGACGATACTTCCAGCTCTACCACGTTCTCTCCCCCATATTCATAACCTAGGGACCTCGACTATGGTCTTGATGAGTCTACCCCTCGTCAACGGGCATCTCCGCCATCCCGCCGCCCCTCCGTCTCAATTCCGTCATCGCTGGGCATCGTCGCCACCCTGCCTTCGCCCTCGGTAGTCAGAACGCCCGACGAAGCCCCGATCGACTGGCTCTTTGCCGGCGCCGCCGCCCCTTACCGACTCTTGTCGCCCATGGGCATATCCGCCACACTGCCGCCACTCCTACGTCTCAATTCGGTCTTCCTCGGGCATCGCTGCTGCCCTTGGTCGTCACGACGCCTGCCGGAGCCCCCGTCACTTCAATTCTGCGCCGGCGGCTGCCCTATTATACATCACATATTGGGAAACTCGTGCCCTATAATACATCAAACGTTGGAGTTGGACCTCTTAGGAGACTAAATACCACATTTTTGGGGTCCTATTTTACATCACCTATTGGATATATATGCTCTAACCCCAATCGGCCGCGAGCAAATGTGCTATGGTGTATCCCCTATACACGGATGATGTGGCCCTCTTCATCAAACTTGGCGGCAAAAAGCTAGTTGTGGTTCAAACTATTCTGGATGTCGTTGCGAAAGCCTCAGGATATACACAAATTATGGAGAATTACACCTACATACCTATTAGTTGTGAAAACCTTGACCTTGTCGCCGGTATGTTTGGTTTCATTGCTTCCCGACCTCCTTCTCTTGCAAGTATGTATGCCGCTGTCAGATACTAGGCTGCGACGAAATTGCTCTGCAACCGATCATCGACAAACTCATCAAAAAGATTGTTGGGTGGAAGATGCCAATATCGTTGGGTGGGCGCATAACCCTTGTCAAAGTCGTGCTCGCGGCCAGGCCGGTCTTTCAAATGAGCACTCTAATCATGCCAGCTTGGATATCCAAGAGACTGGCCGGCTGATTCACACTTACCTCTGGCTGGGAAGAATGACGCTACAGGAGGAAAATGGCTCATCAACTTCACGTTGGTCCCCCCCCCCCCCCCCCCCCCCCCACACACACCCCAACAAATGCTTTAGGGTGAGCGACGTCACGAACTTGCAAATCCATAGTATTTCTTTATGAGTTCGTTGACTCTGGCAACACCACATGGAGGAGATCAAGCCATGGTTTGGCCTACCCGTGCTATCGTGGGGTTATGCTTTCCTCTTCATGTGCCTATCGGGTTATGATTCCCCCAACACGTGCCTAAAGACTCTACTGTGAAGCAACTCATGGACCCTTCAGTGGTTTTTTGAATAGTAGATAGGGCCCTGACGAGTTTCTGGCATGTGACCCCTGGCACAGCCAGCTGACACTGAAATTTAATTACCCCGATCGTTTTCCAGTTGTACACGATGAGAGACATGTGTTCATTAAGCTCTTACGGAAGCGAGATGGATGAGGCACTTCAAGGTCAACTTGCCTTAGTTGCTTTAGCCCAAATCACCGAGTTTTGGGCTAGCCTACAATCGTCTCAATTGACAGTGGGGCAGCTAGGCTAGATGGCGATGGACAGTTGATGGCATGTTTTTCGTCCGCTCGGCTAACAACATTCATTTTGAAGTTAGAAACCAGATTCAATTTCACGCAGAGTATATGAGACACCGATGCCCCTATGAATGGACAACTTTTCCCCGGTTAGCTTTGCCAAATCGATGCCTTACAGCTGATAATCTGCAAAAGAGAGATGACTCAATACCCCCATTTGTCGGCTGCGCCAATTGGAACCAGGAAGTTGACTTCACCTGCTTGTGAAGTGTACCTACTTTCAACAAGTATAGGTCCTTGTTTTTTAAAAGATGTAAACCACACTGGCTTCGTTGCGAGCATCGGTCGTCAACTTGCATGATTGGTGTTGTGGGCAGGCCATGGGTCTTGGCAAAGATGCTCGACGACAGTGGAACTCGGTCATCATCCTTGTTTGGTGGATGCTATGGAAGGAAAGAAATAAGCGCATATTCAATAATCGTTTCATCCCTACTGCAACCACCTTATATCCCATGGATTGGCTCTTTGCTGAAAGATCTATCGCTCGGAAAGTTGGCCCAAAGACATGGAGAACCAGACTGATACAACGGCATACCTGTTTCGATTGATAGCTTAGTGGTTGCTTATTCTAGCAATGTGGAAAACGAGTGACTGATGGAGTCTGCGACTCTGCGCGCGTTAGTTCGACGGAAAACCAGGTAGAGGACAGAGGAGTGACAGCAAGAGGGATACCCACTGTTTGAGTGTCTACGCAGATCCTCAGAATATACAAGCACAGCAGAAGGCGAAGCCGCCTGCCGCCACACACATCCACTGAGAAGGGGAGCATATACAAACCACTGAATTCCCGCGCTCCGCCAAGCCGCCGGTCAGTCTGGACCACCGCCCACACATCCGAGACCCTGAGTAGGCCGAACATGACATGCTCAACAGGACGTTTGCTTAAACATTCGCACGAATTAGTTGGTGGCTTGGTGCCAAAGAACTACTTAGTGCCCAATTAGGACATGTCGCATCGAGGACATGCAGCATGACAACTTTATCTGGTATTGTGCGCTTTACATGTTTCCCAAGGCCGCTCATTCCAAAGAGGTCCATGTGTGTGTTTTCTATCGTGTTGACGATCTGCTAGCTTCTAGATGTGCAGGCTTGAACCCGACAAAACAAACACTGCTACAAGGAAGAACGCTAACTAGTGCTGATACGGTTACAGATTGGATGCACAAACTAATGTGGGAGTCATGCTGTGTGGAACTTCAAGCGTTTATATAGCCGGTGTGGTATACACGGGAGAAGTAGTGGCCACACAAAAGCAAACAAGAGAGCATTAAATGATTTTTTGATAAAGGACTTTATTACTTAAACATTACACGCGGACTCTGCATAATAAGTATGCACGGTATGCACACAACCGTAGTCCGAAAGTTCCGATAAAGTAAAATGTAGCACTTACAATCAAAGAGATGTAAAACATCGATGTCTATGGAGGACAAATCCGACAATCAAGCGACCATCCATGTTGGATAAAAATATCTCTCGCCACTTTTTCCAGTCGTGCACATGGTTCTGTAAAGAGGACTCGATACCCTGGCCGTTGTAATGTGGACCACGAACGGAAAGCACTTGTGCAACGGTAGAGTACGTGCAAATGAGAGAAATTTTTATCATTGAAAATCTTGTCACTTCTAACCGATCATATAACGGCTATCGCTCCCACCCTAAAAACAGTTCTAAACTTATTATCGATCCCATGTAAATAATTGCCAAACACATTTGCAACGGATTTGAGTGGATACAAATTAGAACCTATCTAGATATCTGACCAAATAGAACGTGCAAATCTACACTCAAATAATAAGTGCTTTATTGTCTCCTGTTGTGGACAAAAAACACACTCTGTACTTACATGCCAGTTACGTTTAACAAGGTTATCTTTTGTTAAAATGACACACTTACAAAGATACCAAATAAAAACTTTCAGGTTTAGCGGAATCTTCATTTGCCATACTTTTTTATTATCATCGACTTGAACATCGGAATGCACTAACGCTCTATACATTGAATCTACCGAGAATTTTCCATTCCCACATTGATTCCAATGAAACTTATCGGGACCTTGTGTTAGTTGAACCGAAATCAACTGTGCCAGCAAGGCATTCCAAGACGTTTCTGCCCAATTAAGTCTCGCCTGAACGTCACATTGGGTGGTGAAGTCTGCATAACCGTGACTATGGTATCCCCCACTTATATAATATTCTCTCCGTCTTGAATTAGATGTCAAATTAGATGTCGTTGAAATGAGTGAACACGTCTAGATACACTCACTTCAACGACAACTAATTCCGGACGGAGAGAATAGTAATGAATTCTTGGTACCATAGGAATAGCATTCTGTATATGTTATATGGACAAACCACCACTAGTAGAAAACAGACCTTCCGTTCGCATCTTTAGTCCCGGCCATGTTTGGAACCGGGACTAATGTGAGCATTAGTCCCGGTTCAAACAGATAGGACGCCGCACGGCTTTAGTCCCTGTTCGAACGGGACCTTTAGTTCCGGGCTTTAGTCCCGGTTCGAACGGGACCTTTAGTCCCGGTTGGTAATACCAACCGGTACTAAAGGGTTGCTGTCAGGCAGCCGCAGCGTGGGGCCAGTGCGAGGGGATTTAGTCCCGGTTGGTATCACGAACCGGGACTAAATGTCCATATTTAGTCCCGGTTCGTGATACCAACCCGGACTAAAGCCGTCGGCATTTTTTAATTTAATATGAAATAATTCATATCTTTAAATCCGTAAATCAAAATTTAACAAATAAAATGTCTAAATCGATTAAAAATGAGAGGAATCCAAATATGACAACTATACCATCTTTTGGATCACAAAAACGCATTTAACTAGGCGAAATTAATTTCGAAAAATCGGCATAAACTCATTTAACTAGGTGAAATTAGGTAGAAATCAAGAAAATTCCTAATACTTGGGGATTATGCATAAAATGTGGATTACTCTTTGTGAGATTAGATGGGTGCCATTTTGCACCATATCTTTTTTGGAGATTTTTTTACTTTATTTAATTTTTTAAAAAAAGTGGTCAAAATGGCCACCATGACCCTCCTCGAAAGAGGTCAATTTTTTTTAAACGATTGTGTTTCTGTGATATAAGTATATAACCACTGGTTGTGTATCTTAAATAAATTTAAAAAAAATCATACCAAACTATCAAACACTTGTAGTTCAAATTTGGATTACTTTCGGAAAATCAGCATAAACTCATTTAACTAGGCGAAATTAGATAGAAATCAAGAAAATTCCTAATACTTGGGTATTATCCATCAAATGTGGACTACTCTTTGTGAGAATTAGATGGGTGCCATTTTGCACCTTATATTTTGTACTTGGTTCATAAAAAAGTCATTTTTACCACTTAGAAAAAGGAAAATGATATTTATAAAAATTATTTGAAAAATCACTTCGGAACCATTGTTTCCTATACCAAGATACACCTATTTGTCGAATATGAGAACTTTATCACAAACTATACCGCGGGAATTGCCATAACTTAATCATTTGGCTTGAAACTTACAGATGTTTATACATGATAGAACTTTTTGTGAAGATTGTTTTTGAACAATTTGTCAAAAATCAAGTTTATCATTTATCATAGCAACTAGTACACATAAAAGGACTCCATGCCAGAGGATATCTTTTTTGAGGTTTTTTCACTTTATTTGATTTTTTTCGAAAAGCGGTCAAAATGGCCACTATGACTATTCATCGAAAGAGGTCAAATTTTGTAAAACTATCGATATTTCTGTGATATAACCACTAGTTTCGTACCTTAAAATGATTTAAAAAAAATTCAGACCAAACTATCAAACACTTGTAGTTCAAATTTGGATTAATTTCGAAAAATCAGCATAAACTCATTTAACTAGGCGAAATTAGATAGAAATCAATCAAATTTCTAATACTTGGGGATTATCCATCAAATGTGGACTACTTTTTGTGAAAATTAGATGGGTGCCATTTTACACCATATTTTTTGTACTTGGTTCACAAAAAAAGTCATTTTTGCCACTTAAAAAAGGAAAATGATATTTATAAAAGTAATTTGAAAACTCCCTTCGGAACCATTACTTCCTATACCAAGATACACCTATTTATCGAATATGAGAACTTTATCACAAACTATGCCGTGGGAATTGTCATAACTTGGTCATTTGGCTTGAAACTTACAGATGTTTATACATGATAGACCTTTTTGTGAAGATTGTTTTTGAACAATTTGTCAAAAATCAAGTTTATCATTTATCATATCAAGTAGTATACATAAAAGGACTCCATGCCAGAGGGTATCTTTTTTGAGGTTTTTCACTTTATTTGATTTTTTTGAAAAGCGATCAAAATGGCCACAATGACTATTCATCGAAAGAGGTCAAATTTTCTAAAACTATCGATATTTCTGTGATATAACCACTAGTTTTGTACCTTAAAATGATTTTTTTTAAATTTCAGACCGAACCATCAAACACTTGTAGTTCAAATTTGGATTACTTTTGGGAAATCAGCATAAACTCATTTAACTAGGCGAAATTAGATAGAAATCAAGAAAATTCCTAATACTTGGGGATTATCCGTCAAATATGGACTACTCTTTGTGAGAATTAGATGGGTGCCATTTTGCACCATATTTTTTGTACTTCGTTCACAAAAAAATCAATTTTTCCACTCAGAAAAAGGAAAATGATATTTATAAAAATAATTTGTAAAATCCCTTCGGAACCATTGTTTCATGTGACAAGGTACACCAATTTGTCGAATATGAGAACTTTATCACAAACTATGCCGTGAGAATGGTCATAACTTGGCCATCTGGCTTGTAGCTTAAAAATGTTTACACATGATAGACCTTTTTGTGAAGATTTTTTTTGAATAATTTGTAAAAAATAAAGTTTACCATTTTCCATAGAAACTAGTACACATAAAAGGACTCCATGCCAGAGGATACTTTTTTTGAGGTTTTTTCACTTTATTTGATTTGTTTCAAAAAACGGTCAAAATGACCACCACCATGACTATTTATCGAAAGAGGTCAAGTTTTCTAAAACTACCGATATTTCTGTGATGCAAAAGATGATATGGATGGCATATTTGAATTCCTCTCATTTTTCTAGTTTACTTAGACATTTTATTTGTCAAATTTTGATTTACGGATTTAAAGATATGAATTATTCCATATTAAATGTAAAAAGGAAAAAATAAAGTAAATTCATTTTATTGTTATTTATTCAAAATATACTATTACATAATCATTGTTACTTATTCAAACAAATTTTTAAAATTTAAACAATGAAAAAGTGTAACATCATAACCGAGGGGTTAATATGATTGACAGGATATTAATATCAGTAAGTTCTAACTTCTCATCAGGCAGCTAATTTGGAAGAAACTCAAAAGTTAAGCGTGATTGGGCTGGAGGATGGGTGACCGAATGGGAAGTTTGACCAGGGTAATTACTTTGACCTGAGATTAAGTGTGTGGCTAAGTGAGAAATTTTGGAATAGATATTAAGTGTGGGGCTAAGTGTATAATTTGAGATTAAGTGTGTGGCTAAGTGTATAATTAGTGCGAAATTAGGATGGGTGACCGAATGAGCCACGTGAAGTCTTGACCAAAAAAAAAATCCTCTAGAGACTAACCCGGACTAAAGGTGGGGACTAAAGGTTCTCCAGCCCAGTGCTCGGCCGTGGCCACGTGAGAGGCGTTTAGTCCCGGTCGTGGCCAACCGGGACTAAAGGGGAGGGCCTTTAGTCCCGATTTG
Source organism: Poa pratensis (assembly GCA_947311845.1). Lineage (NCBI taxonomy): Eukaryota > Viridiplantae > Streptophyta > Magnoliopsida > Poales > Poaceae > Poa > Poa pratensis. Next base: position 36,930,615 of record CAMZMU010000040.1, read on the forward strand.
ATAGTCCCGGTTGGAAAACCGGGACTAAAGGCCCTTCTCAACCGGGACTAAATGCCTATTTTCTACTAGTGCACACTAACAATCCAACCGTGACTAAAGGCCCTTCTCAACCGGGACTAAATGCCTATTTTCTACTAGTGCACACTAACAATCCAACCGTGACTAAAGGCCCTTCTCAACCGGGACTAAATGCCTATTTTCTACTAGTGCACACTAACAATCATCAATTGTCGAATTCCTGCTTTGGCCGACTAGGCTGACGTGGCACCAAATTATCACAATGTTTCACTGGACTATTAAAACAGAAGTACTCCCTCCGTTCCAATTTAATTGACTTGCTATACATCATATGTGGATGTATCTAGACTTGTTACATGTCTATATACATCCATATTTGATGCATAGCAAGTCAATTAAATTGGAACGGAGGGAGTAGGTGCCAGCTATCTACGTGACCGTTTCTCTCTCGGTGCCTCTATGAATTGTGTCGAACACCTGGTGTACAACGAACCACCATAACTGTCGGTACGCCTCCGTGAGACGGTACACTTTGGCGGCACCGTAGGGCGTAGTATGGCTCGGCCGCACATTCTGAGGTAGTATGGCTCGGCCGCTCATTCTGAGGTCCACGTCAGCGCATGAAACATGCTTGATCATTGCTGCGGCGTGCTAGCTTCTACTGTAGATGTACAAACTTCAACCATACAAAACAACACATCTACAAGGAAGAACCTGAAGACACGGTTAGAGATTGGATGCACAAACAAATATGCGCGCATGTCACTAGAAAAATCGATACATGCTGCGTGGAACTTCATGCGCTTTATATAGCCACATTGGTATATACAAGAGAAATAGTGGACATGCAAAAGCAAACAAGAGAGCATTAAACATCTATCCCCTTTTTATTTAATGGCAATGGATTCTTGGTACTATGGGAGTAGCAATCTGTATACTCCTACCTCATGCTTTAGGAGAAACCACACTAAGGATCAAAGTCATCTTTTTTCAAATATGCAGAGTACTGGTTTCATGTTTAATGCTCTCTTGAAACCATGCATGTTCCATCAAAATAATTTTATCATAAACATTTTATGGATACACCTGCCTCAACAAGATAAGGAATAAGTCCAGCAACTTGGGCATCCTCCTTTGCTCTAACAAATAAAATGGACAACATATACTCCGCTATATTAAAAAGCATAAGACATAGAGGATATCTCTGCATTAGACCTTTTTGTGTCTGAAAATATTGTCCATTTTCATTTTTGCAAACTGTACCTTTCTGAAATAATTTACTTAATCCATTCGCACCATTCATGATCAAATCTATGCAATACTTGCTGTAATTAAGAAGGACATTTCTATTTCTCAAAATATAATTTGAAATGAGCGACATCCATTTTCTTCTGATTAAGTTCATGGATGATATTGAATGACTATCCCATCCAAATTATGACATGCGTGCACAAAACCATTTGAGTTGGTTGGATAACTTTATGGGATATTCCTGTTAGACTATTCATGCAAAACTTCATGAAGATTTTAAACTAACATTTAGTAAGAACATGGGACAATATTATTTAATCTAAACCGCACCTTCTTTTTTGGGAAGTAGGGTGTGACATTGGAAATTCAGCGTAGCTCACCTTATTTAAAATTATAAACATGGCCATCATATCTCCTATTAAGACTTCCCAAAATTTCTGTTAAATATTCGCATGGAAGCCGTCTAGTCTCGAAGCTTCGTTCTTCTCCACTTGAAACATAATTGTATACAATTCTATCAATGTGAAGTCAGCTGTAAGAACATTCACTTATGATGATATTAGCGGAAGAAATAGTTTCAAGACGGCGCTCCAAGCAATTTCCTATAACAATCAGTGATACAAATTCTTATATCCGGTTCTCCCACAAGTGTTTCTGGTCATCCTTCTCTAGCCGGAAAAAATGCTTCTATGTTTACCATTGGCTAGAACGTGAAAATAGTTAGTATTGTTACAACAGTCTTGCACATGTTTGACCTTAGCACTTTGACTCTTCATCATCTCTAAGATTTTCTACACAATCAATAAGAACCATCATAACAATCCTTTTGGATGTACTAAGAGGTGTCTTTTCTGCTTTAAGATCTTAAATTTCAATCTTATTCGATAAGTGTCCCTTTCCCTTTTATGGACACACTCTGATTTCTACCCACCACAAAGGATTTGTTTGAGAAAATTGATCTTATTTTCCACACCTTTATAGGGGAGTCCCCAGTCGAGATAGAAGCCCATTCTACACCTAACATCTCGTAAAAATTGTCTTGACACAACCAATATAACTCAAAAGAGAAGTACGACTATTACCCAAGTGAGGCTGATCACGAGAGTCAATAAGTAATGTTGTATGATGTGGTCCGCTACTCGACACTCGCTACAACTCTGGCCATTTTCTTGTAAGTTGGGATTTTGATTCATCCAAGTAAACTGTTAGTCCTGAATGAGCTAGTTCTTGTAGGTCCAGACTATTACCCAAGTGAGGCTGATCACGAGAGTCAATAAGTAATGGTGTATGATGTGGTCCGCTACTCGACACTTGCTAGAACTCTGTCCATTTTCTCGTAAGTTGGGATTTTGATTGATCCAAGTAAACTGTTAGTCCCGAATGAGCTAGTTCTTGTAGGTCCAGGCTTTCAGTGATAACATCAAAATAAAAATCCATCTCACATTAAAGTTATCATTGTTCTCTTTTTCTTGATGACATAGATATGAAATCATTCCCTACCCGTCTAAGGAGTGGTTCTGGTTCGTAGATATGAATTTGCTCCGCGAGAAACTTAGTTTTTTGTGCATCTTGAGCCGCTCCCATAAAGTTGGACCAATTGATTAGCTGGATATATGTATGTCCTTGAATTGGTTCACTCATGAAAAAAAAGAATATTTCACCGGATATTGTATACCTCATTATTATCAAAACTATCCGATCATGTGGATTTCTTTTGTTTCTCGATTTTAGTACTACGCCAGACAACTAAGATATACACCAGACTTTTTTATAGGTACATCTGACTTTCACACCTCGGGTTGGTAGATCCGTATGATCATCCAAGCTTTATTGTTCATCATCATGCATCAATTCAAGCTCCTCACTAATAGTAGTTGTCTTAGATAAATCAAGCTCATCTTTTCTATCGTTTTCCTGATTTTTCTTTGAAATCACTAAAGTCCTGCTAGATCAATGTTCTTATTAACCGAAACGGCAGGGGCACGAAAAGGATCAGTGAACTTGACCTACCCGTGTGCACTACTTCTAGATATATACCTCGTGTGTAGTATTGGTTCATCGGTGACAAGCCTTATCTAGGCTTCCTGATATCCAGACAATGTAGCGAAGAACCGATGACTAGATTGATCTATTTACCATCTGGTATAGGTTGTTGATGGACTAGTCTGAAAAACAAGCAAAACGTAAGGTTCACCATATTTCCCCAATGCGCTCAGTCCAATCAAATGAATTTGTGTCCATTTGGCAGAGAGGTAGATTTTGTAATCAATGTTTTCCATCCCAATTTTGATTACTATACGTTTGTCTAAGAATTTTGTTAACGTTGTGTGACTATTTTTCCTAAAAGGTACTACCTCTCTTTTATAATATAAGCCTTTTTAGATAGCTTGTTTAGTTTGCTAAAAAGTCTTACATTTTGGAACAGAGGGAGTAATAAAATAAGGCTAGCACGAACAGTTCGGCAACCAGAAAATACCAGTATCCTTCGGATCGAACACGAGGATAACTTGACTAGAGCGTTTTCTTTGCAATTCTTTAACATATACATGTTGTTAAAATACGTATATTCTTTTTTTATTCACTAGTTATATTACATAATATGAAATAAATGCATCAACATTTCTAATGAATAACTAATTTACTATGAAATATTTGAGAATTTTTCATTATTTATGTACTAAAAATCGGTCCTTATAAAAAATGTTATCGAGTATAAAATATTTGGGTTTTGGAAAGTCTTCCGGTAGATCAGAAAAATATTAAATATTGAAAAAATATTCGCACAAGAACATGAAATATTTTCATATACTTTTTGGCCTAGAGAAAATATTGTTCACACAAAATAATAATTACATGTTGGAAAAAAGTATCTATCGTGATAAAATCCTTATAACTAACTTTGTTAGGAAACCCAGAAAAAATAAATTTGCGAAAAAAGGATTTTTTTTTCTTACATTAGAGAGAGAGAGAGAGAGAGAGAGAGAGAGAGAGAGAGAGAGTTGAGAGGATGGGTAGTCATGCCGCATATAGACCGATGTGCACCTTATGGACTAGATCTCGAAACTGCCAAAACCGGCCACCTAAATGGTTAGGTTGTCAATGATATTGGTTATATTAACAATTGTACAGTGATTTAAGTTGGACATAATGTTTTGGCTCATAGGTTTAGATCTATCCAATATGAAAAATAATTTCAAAATATTTTATAAAACGTAAAAAATTTAAAATAAATATATCGGGTGTACATCTGGACAATCTATATCCGCACACAAAATTTCGTAGAAAAAAAAAGATACTTTTGTGGTCCGTGTGACAAAGACAAAATTAATGTTCCATTTAAATTCATTTTGGAACATAAGAATTTATCTTTTCACACATGCCACAAAAAATATCATTTTTCATGAAATTTTTGTGCGGACATAGAATATTCGGGTGTACATCTGATTTTCTTTTATGAGATTTTTGATATTTTGAAATGTCCTTTTTTGGTAGCGGGTGTATCTACACCTATGAGTCAAAGATGATTAAAGAAGTGCTCACTTGGTTAGGAAAGTGTATGTACAACCCAGCCACATAGGTTTACGTCCTCACAGATGCAGATTTGAATTCTTGTTATCTAAAACAAAACCGCTGTAGGGCTACCGCATTCCTTTTTGAAAAAGTCAAAGATGATTTCCCAATTCAAATTTAACTTACAAGGATTGACTCGACACCATCGATGCGTAGTCTATCAATCAATTTAATGGGACTTATTTATATGCCTGTTACGAGGGGACCCTCTTTCTCCATGGGAAGGTACAATGGCTCAAATTCTATTCGTTTTCCCAAAGTAGTTTTTCCAAGGCCTGAGAAATACCTACTATATATAAAAGCCCGACGGATTAGCCTCCGTTCACGCTGTCCACGTCGCCAGGATACCAGGGCCGTTCGATTCGTCCCATCGATGGTTTGCGATCCGCCACGTCTTCCTTACTTCGATTTTTGTCTTCTCTGCCTATTTTTATCCAACCAGAATGCGCCACATCATCCGGTCACCTCTTCTTTCTACCCGGTCGTTCCGGTTGCCTATGTTGCCGTACTCTTCTTTCTACCCGGTTTCCTCTGTTATCCTTTTCGATCCATCCGGTTGCTGCTGGTTCTACCCAGGCTGATCTTCGGCGACGAGGCTATTGGTTCTGCTGTCCTCTGCTCTCTACTCTCCCTGGGAATCCTTTGCCGGAGAGCTGTGCTTGTGGCGCAGTCGTTCCGTTTCTCGCGCTTCGGTCCGCCGCCGTCCGCCATTATTCCGTCCCCTGCGGCCAAGTCCGCCAAGGCGGTGAACCAGGCGCTGCCGGCGCGCCGGTGGATACGGTGCGGAAGGCGGCGGCGGCCCGCTCGACGTGTCCGTCCTCGCCGGCCGACCGTGTTCTCGCCATCGCTGCGCGCACGCTCTCGCGCGCTCCTGCTGGAGCCACGCTGCCTGCGCCTGCTCCCCTGATCTTCATCTTGCCGGGCGTGGATGGAAGAGGTCGTTCTCCTGCCGCGGAGCCCTCCCCTTTCCGACGCCGACGAAGGCCTTCTCGCCGGCCGCGGAAAAGCCCGGCCAGTCGAGGCTGGCGCAATGCTAGCCCACGACGCTGTTGGGCGAGCGCGAGGGACGCGCAGCTCGCCGACGTCGGAGCTCGCTAGGGTCGACGCTGGGCTGCGCCAGTGCGACGGCGAATCCGGCATGCGGCGTGTGCGTCGCCGATTCTGCGACTTGGCTGTTGCCGGAGGTGGCTGCGCCCGCCAGCGAGGTCGAACTCCACGCACAACACTGCGCCGCCAGCCCTCGCCGTCGCCCACGACGCCGCTGGGGCGCGCAGCTAGAACATGTGCGCTGTCCGGTAGTCGGAGTGCCCAGGTTGCTCGGCGCGGGGAAGCTTCGGATGCCCGAGCTGGTGTTCGCCGTCACCTCCCCGAGAATGGCCGCTCCCACGGCGCCTGCGCCTTCGTCCCTGAGCTCGCCGCCGCCATCGTTGACTTCTCCGGAGACCCGCCAGGCTACACAAAGGGCGTCGCCCACGGATGTCATTCTCGGACTATGGCCCTGTCGAAGTGGGCGACGAGTCGCCGGCGGGGCATCCTGCACTTCGCAAGGCCTCCGTGACTAGCCAAACGGACAGCCGCGTGTCCGGCGGTGGTGGTCGCCGGTGGCCGTGCTTGTGCTCAATCGCGGACAAGTCTAACGTACTCTTTCAAACTAAAATGAAATGGCGCCGGTGGCATGCTCTCGGAGATGGTGTTCTTGGGCGGCCGCGGTGCACGGTCGAGGAGGCGCTGACTTTTGTGGATGGGGGCGGCCAACTGCGTTGCCGGCGCTGCGGCGGTCAGCATGGACAGGCGGACAGCCATTGAAGTCACGTCGGGTGCCTTGGCTGTCAGGTCGGGTCTCGCGCGTGTAGTTGCTCAAGTCTTTATATGGGATGTTGGTCGGGGCTTGAATGTGAACAAAATATGAATTTAAACTATTTCTGAATATGAATTTTTTTAGAACCTACACAAACATTGAAAAACTGATTTTTTCCCAAACGTGAACAATATTTAATTGGACATACAAACAAAGAAACAATTGTTCAAGATGAGAGTTGGCATGATTTTCGAATGTGAATAATTTTGAACTGAAACAATATTTGAAACTGAATAAACTTTTCGAAACAATTTTCGTATACGAACGAAATTTTGCATCTTATCAGCTTTCAAAGTTGATTTCTTTAGAATCTAAACAATTTAAAAAATGTCTCACAAATATTAGGCTAACTAAATTGTCTCTATGGGCCCGGTGTTTCGCGGATTCCTTCTTTTTAACTACTCAGTGCCAATTTTACGACACGCCTTCCCAGCATTTCGGATGGTAATTAGATTACGTCCACACCAATATTTTTTCATTTCCCGTCTCATTTTTGCAACTATACTTCCCTACGGTAAATTCGATGGCAATTTTGCGACGTCCTCGACGTGTAAGATTGTGTAAATTTAGCTCTTTTTTCCTTAATTTCCAGCTGCATTTTACCAATTGTATTTCACGACTTTAGTAATTTTATTATTGTCTTAGAATAGCCTAAAAATATGGAGAAAATACGTGGAGGCTCTTATTATTATTAAGGAGCTCCCCACATTTTTTGGTTCGAATTTTGGAATTTTGTTTACTACAATGACAATTAGGAGAAAGTTTTGATAATTCCTAAGTTTTTTTTTTGAAGCTCAAAACAGTAGGGAAAGTCCCTACTGCCTCATTTTCGATTTTCTCATTCAAAACAAAATAACAGAGATACAAAGGAGATGTTCATAAAGTGTCAAGCCACTAGGACATACCCTGTTTAAGAGAGGGTTTTGCTCTATGTATAACAAGCTTAAAAGAACAAATAAAATCTTGGAAACACAAATCCAAATCAATGTCCTGGTTGTCAAAAATACTTCTGTTTCTATGATTCCAAATCATCCAACATCCAACAATGAGAGATTCCTTGAAGCATATAAAATTGTATCTCCTCTTGGCCTCCATCAGCATGATCATTAAATCCAGATCAGAATTTCACTCTATATCCTATCGTCGTTTGACACGTACACACGATCAGCTTCTCCACGTCCCTGCGTCCGGTTCGCACGTCCCGTTTCCCTTTTTCACGATCTTTTTTTTCCTTCTAGATATTCCTTCTGACCGAATCCTTCCCGGTGGACACTCCCTAAATTCCCGGTTTCCGCTGGGCATGAGAACGCCGCGGCTCGCTGGGAGCCGGTAATCCCGTCACCGCAACGCCAAGCTTGCCACGTCTTGATTTAGTCTGACCTCCAGAAATATCTACACAGCTTTGACCGAAATATGGAGAAACACTCGCCCACGCCTCCCTCACGCTGCTGCTACTACTCGCCTCCCACGCGGCGCCGTGCGTCGAGGCAATACGAGGACGGCGGCCTCAGGTTCTGTCGGCAGCAGCATCCGTGGTCGATGGAGGGAGGACGACAGCATCCCCCGCAACTTGCCTCTGCCGGCGGCAGCCTCCCAGACGCTACCGCCTGCCTTCCCTGCGCCCCATACCCTGATGCCTTCTCTACTTCGGGCCCGCCGCCATCCGCTTCCCCAGGATCGAGCGCTGCTACTCCACGGGCCTGCTCCACCACTCAGCGCTGATGACCCACAAGTATAGGGGATCGCAACAGTCTTCGAGGGAAGTAAAACCCAAATTTATTGATTCGACACAAGGGGAGCCAAAGAATAAATATAAGCCTTAACAGATGAATTGTCAGTTCAGCTGCACCTGAAAGTAGACTTCCTCGACACAGATTATCAGTAGCAACGGTGATATAACAGCAGTAGTAACAAAGTAATAGCAGCAACAGTGTAACAAAGACAGCAGCAGTAATTTCAGTAAACAGCAGGATTAAAAGTACTGTAGGCATAGGGACGGATGTACGGGCGTTGCATGGATAAGAGCGCTCATGTAATAATCATAACTCAGGGCATTTGCAGGTAAACAATTATAAAAGCATCCTAGTACTAGTCAAACATAGGCATGTGTTCCGTATATAGTCGTACGTGCTCGCAATGAGAAACTTGCACAACATCTACTGTCCTGCCAGCCCGTTTGCAGCGGGGCCTCAAGGGAAACTACTGGCAATTAAGGTACTCCTTTTAATAAAGTACCGGAGCAATGCATTAACACTCCGTGAACACACGTAATCCTCAAGTCAAAGCCATCCCCTCCAGTTATCCCGGTTGCTGTCACTCCGGGGCCTCGGGTTCCGGACAATAACAGGTGAAAACAACTTGCAGATATGATCTAAAACATAATTATTCTCATGCATCAACAACATGTTCAGATCTGAGATCATGGCACTCGGGCCCTAGTGGCAAGCATTAAGCACAACAAGTTGCAACAATGATAAATAGCACTAACAATGGATACTAGGCACCATGCCCTAACAATCTGGCAACTTATTACATGAACAATCTCATCCAATCCCTACCATCCCCTCAGCCTACAGCAGGGAACTACTCACACATGGATGGGGGAATCATTGATGGTTGATGGAGAGGCGGTGGTGATGACGATGGTGATGATCTCCTCCGAATCCCCGTCCCGGCAGGGTGCCAGAACGGAACTTCTGATCCCCGGAATAGAGATCGCGGCGGCGGCGGAGCGTGGATGTGTTTCGCGAAATATGGTCGAACCCCCCTCGATATTTAGGTCAAGGGCAATATATAGTCCAAAGGGGAGCGTCGGGGGGCGACCGAGGTGGCCACGCCACACTTGGGCGCGGCCCCACCCCCAGCCGCGCCCAGCTATGGCGTGGCTGCCTGGTGTGGCCTCTCCGACTCCCCTTCTGGCTCCGTGGGTCTTCCGGTGAAATATGACGATCGCAATTGTTTTCGGAGTTTTTCTCGAAAGTTGACTTTTCTGCACAAAAAGAAGACACCAGGGCAATTCTGCTGAAAACAGCGTTAGTCCATGTTAGTTGCATCCAAATCATACAAGTTAGAGGTAAAACAACAGCAAAAGTGTTCGGAAAAGTAGATACGTTTTGGACGTATCAACTCCCCCCAAGCTTAGCTTATTGCTTGTCCTCAAGCAATTCAGTTGACAAACTGAACGCGATAAAGAAACTTTTACGAACACAATTGCTTCATATGATGTATACATACTTGAATTATGATTATACTTACTAGCTCATGATAGGAGATATGCATAAGATAAAAGCTTGATAAATATGCAGCCATGAAAAGATTCTAACATACTAAAGGTAAACAACATGGCATATAACTAAGTGCAGGATTGCAATGTTCGTAATTGGGTATGGCAAAGTGGTATCTCGCTTGCCCGAATGTGTGCAGCAAAACATAAATGCCCAGGCACCTCTGAAGTTTACAGGCAGACTAGAAATAAAGCTTATCAAAGATAAAAGCATCAAGCTATGTCACTACTAACCTATTCTGGGACAAGCACATTTCACTAAGAATGACAGTCATGCTCTCAAAGAAGTGCTTTAAAGAAGGATGGTGACTCAACATTAAAATAAAAGATAGGCCCTTCGCAGAGGGAAGCAGGGATTAAATCGTGTGCTAGAGCTTGTTAGTTCCCGAAGGCATATAAAGAGTGTAAAAATAATATTTTGAGAAGTGGTTGCAAGTGTCAACAAATCCGCGATAGAGTTCTTGTCATCTTCCATAACTAACCAACTTTTAGAGCGGTTCCGAAAATTCATATAGTTTGCATTATATCATGCTTACAGATTTTTGACACTCCTCCCAACCTTTTCTTCCACAAACCATGGCTAACCGAATCCTCGGGTGCCGACCAACAATCACCGTGGAGGAGTGTCTATTTTAATATTAAATGATAGGTGGACTAACCAGCTCTTTTGCAAAAATAAAAGTGGACAAGCAGATGAAGCTACTTGTCCTTGGAAATCATTTAGCATGGAAGATGACAAGTTCTACTACCACATCCTTATGAGCTACACGCAGTGACACAAAAAGGGATTGTACAATTTTGAATAGTTAAAGATAGCACACGAAGAAATTTACTTGGAATGGTTTAAAACCATGCATAGGAATTTATAGTGGACTCTTTGGAATAACTTGGTTTTCAGGATTTTGGATGCACAAGCAGCATTCCCGCTTAGTACAGGTGAAGGCTAGCAATAGACGGGGAAGCGACAACAAGAGAGCACAACTGTCATAATCATACTTGCGACAGAATAAAATTAGCAGTGGCATAAAAGTGATACAGAAACTCTGAGTCACAATAGATCGTCGAGGCTTGACTTTTGTTTTGAGTCATAAACATGTGTAAGCATGTGCCAAGTCGAATCAAGTAAAACATTCAGAGGAGGATACCACACTACAATACCACTCTACGAATAAAACAATGCATGCAAATAACTATATGACATATGGTGCACCTTCAGGAGATTAGGATTAATCATGAGAAAACATGGCTATCAAGCATTCATCAAGTAACATAGCCCATACCATAACTACTAAGCGCAATCATATGGACAGGTATGTGTACAAAAATGAAAACAAATACGGTTCATACCAGCCTCTCACCACATCAAGTTGTCGAATATCGTCATTATTGCCCTTCGCTCGCATGACTTGAATGATATAAAATGAAAACCAAGCTCCAGGTGGAGTCACAGACGGCTGTTGAATCTGAAAAGAACTATACAAAACCAAGAAGAACAACAAATATTTTTGGTGTTTTCGAATTTTAAAACAAAGCAAGGAAGAAGCAAATAAAAAGGAAAATATTTTTGGGTTTTTTGAATATCAACTCGAAAATCAAAAAGACAAAATAAAACTACAACTCGAATTACTAAAATAAAAGCATAGAGAAACAACGAAAATATTTTTGGTATTTTTGGGTTTTGAGAAAATAAACACCACAAGCAAGAACAAATAAAAGAAAGCGAAATATGGATATACAAAGAACTGACATGGAGCGAATATAGAAATGAGCGAACTGTCAGTATACGCGTACCTCCCCCCAAGCTTAGGCTTTTGGCCTAATTGGGAGACAATCATCCCCACGGACCCCATGCCGAAGCGTCGTAGGCGGTCGATGAAGAGGATCCTCCTTGCTGGTCAGGGTAATATGGCGCGCCGCCATAATAGGGGACGTCAGGGGCCGCCGGCGGTGGCACCGTAGGCTGCCCCGGCTGCCCATCTGGGTAGAACCGCGCGTGGTATCGCGGCACCACCATCTGTGTGCTCAATTCCTCCCGCGAATATGATAGAGGATCCCTGTAAATACTGAACAAACTTGGTTGCGGTAGAGGAACTTCCAGCTCCGCCTCGTTAGCATAAACAATTCTATAAACCAAGTTATCAAGAGTGGATCCAGATGTAACAAATTTATGTGCTATCATAGCAGAGAGATCAAGTTTTTCAGGAACTAAAATTTCATCAGTAGGATCAGCCTCAAGACTAAAGTCAGCTAAAACACGCGCAGCAATAATGCCTCCAAAAATGGGGCCTTTGGTGGCGAGGCGGCGAGCAACTAAAGCACCAAGATTATAAGTTTTATCGCCCTTCAAAGCAGTAGCAAGAAATGCTAGATGCATATTCGAAATATTACTAGTGTTTTCCCTAGGAAGAACACTTCTAGTTAAGTAGTATAGGAAATACCTTATGGCCGGAAACTGAACATTTCTTATCTTACCACGGTGGGCTGAGCGAGAGTCTCCATAACACAACTCCTGGTAGAGCGCAGTTAGCTCGGATGGCTGCTCCTTAATCTTCTTGGTCGTCCCCGATGGGGCAATACCTATGATCCTGCAAAAATTATCTAGCTCCATAGTACATGCACGATCATAAATTTTAAAATCAACTGTTGGTTTATAAGCTTTGCAGTTAAATTTGAAACTCTCAACAAAGATCTTAGTGAGTCTAGAATATTGGGTCCTGGTATCCCCCATGAATGTTTGTAGACCCACACTCTCAATCATGCTCATGAAGTCCTCATAAATCCCTGCAGCCTGCAAAAATTGAGTACATGGAAAAACAGATGGATGTGGTGCTCCAAGGTCCCCCGAATCATCAATCTCTGGAGTAATAAGATCTTCATTGTAAGATCTCCTAGGAACTTTGGCTTCAGATGACCTGGTCTTCCTTGAGGATGATGGTGCACGCCTCTCAAACAACTCTCCAAAGGAAAATTTCTTCATCTTCCTTTTCTGAAATTTTTCAACAAGTCTCATAAAAAATGATTTTGCAACTATAGAATCAAGGCAACTACTATAGAAACTTGCAAGAGGGCTACACATGCATCAAGGATAATTAATCTAAGCATAGAACAAGCATGCAAGCTCACTTAACCAGCAACATACAGCAGCAAAATACTCTAGAAATACAACACTAAACAAAATTCTACTTGGATAATCGAAGGAGTCACATACCGGTGAGTAAACAAGCAAAGTTTCAGCAACTGAAATGGGCTGAGCAAGGAGATCGAAAAATTCGAGCTCAAGAGCAGCAGGAACACGAGTTTGAACAATGGATATGAGTTTGGTCGGGAGAGAAAAGAAAGGGGAGGAATCTCACCTTGTGGAGGCTCAGGTGGGACCCACGCCACAGGGGGGCGCGGCCTCCACCCCTGCCGCGCCGAGCTATGGCGTGGCAGCGTGGTGGGTCCCCCTGGTCAGCCCCAGGTACTACCACGTTGCATTTTTCAAAATAGGAATTTACGTAAAATTTTCAGATTTTTCTGACAACTTTCAATTTCGAGCAAAAACTGGGCACTTAAAATTCTAAACAGCAGCTAAGCAAAATTTTAACCACACTAAACAACATTCTAAAAATTTATAAAGACAGCAATATAACAGAAGGTATAACAGATGAGAAAGAGAGAATGTGGTTTAACAATTTTATGCAACTAAAATGTATTTGTCAACAAGGTTGATCAAGTCTTGCCACCAAATATATTTTATTTGACATAAAAGAATTAAACTACATGATACCATTATGTTACCTTATATTGAATAGATATTGTCCCAACCATAATACTTTCATATCCTTCATGGTGGTCATAAATAGGACAATCAATACTTCCAACTTTGATAGTTTTATAACTTGCAATTGAGCTAACTCCACATAATACATTTTGCTTCTTGGGAAAATAAACAGTATGCTCTTTGTCATTGACATTAAAAGTAACTTTCCCTTTATTGCAATCAATAACAGCTCCTGCAGTATTAAGAAAAGGTCTACCAAGAATAATGGACATATTATCATCTTCAGGCATATCCAACACAACAAAGTCAGTCAAAATCAAACAGTTGGTAGTAACTTGAACAGGAACATTTTCACATATACCAACAGGAACAGCAGTAGATTTATCAGCCATTTGCAAAGATATATCAGTTGGTATCAATTTATCTAAATAAAGTCTCTTATAAAGAGAGAAAGGCATCACACTTACTCCAGCTCCAAGATCACAAAGTGCAGTTCTAACATAATTATTTTTAATAGAGCAAGGAATAGTTGGTATACCTGGATCTCCAAGTTTCTTTGGAACCTTACCATTGAAAGAGTAATTAGCAAGCATGGTGGAAATCTCCTCATTAGGAATTTTCCTCTTGTTAGAAACAATATCCTTCATGTATTTCGAATAAGGAGGCAGCTTAATAGCATCAGTCAAAGGAATTTGCAAAAACAAAGGTTTCATCCACTCACAAAACTTGTTGTAGTGTTCTTCTTCCTTGGATTTATGTTTCTTATTAGGAAAAGGCATTGATTTTTGCACCCAAGGTTCTCTTTCTTTACCATGTTTCTTAGCTACAAAATCCTCTTTAGTGCAATTTTTATTTTCAGTGTCACTATCAGAATCGCTCTCAACCTCTTCATTATTATTAGCATTGTTTCTATCATTATCATTAACAGGTTCATTACCATTTTCAGTTTCAGCATCAGACACAGATATACTATTAGGATCACTAGCAGGTTCTTTTTCCTTAATAGTTTCAGAAGACTCTACAGCAGGTTTATGTTTCTTCTTCTTTTTCTTAGAAGGAGAGCTGGGCCTTTCAGCTAATTGAGAATCTTGTTCAATTCTTTTAGGATGTCCCTCAGGATACAAAGGATCTTGAGTGGAAGCTCCACTCCTAGTTGCTATTCCAAAAGCATGTTTTCCATTACTATTAGAATTTTTAGCTAGCAAGTCTTTTTGTACTTTAGTAATTTGCTCCATTTGAGTTTGAACCATACTAAGATGTTTAACTAGACCTTTAATGTCATTTACAGTTCTTACCAAAACATCTTGCAAATTACTAATAATACGAGAATTTTCTAACAGATGATTTTCTACTCTCATATTAAAATGCTCCTGCTTAACAATAAAATTATCAAGTTCATCTAAGCATTGATCAGGAGGCTTACCATAAGGAATATCACCAGCATCGAAATATTGTAGAGAGTGTACCTCAATTGAAGGTGGAGGAGTCGGCTTACATAAGTCTTCTATTGGAGGTAAATTTTTAACATCTTCAGATTTAATACCCCTCTCCTTGAGAGTCCTCTTGGCTTCTCTCATTCCTTCATTATCAAGTTCAATAACACCTCTCTTTCTTGGTGTAGGCACTGGCGCAGGCTCTGGTGTGGGAGTGGGTTCAGCTATAACCCAATCTTCATAATTTTGGCTAATCTTAGCCATTAATTCCTCAGCTTCATCTGGAGTTCGTTTCCTGAAAACACAACCAGCACAACTATCCAGGAATGTCCTAGATTCATCGGTTAGTCCATTATAAAATATATCAAGAAGTTCATTTTTAGGTATATCATGTCCAGGTCGAACTCTAAGCAAATAACAAAACCTTGACCAAGTTTCAGAAATATTTTCTTCCTGCAATTGCTTGAAGTTAAAAATTCTCTGCAAAGCAACATGTTGAACACTAGCAGGATAATATTTATGGAAGAAAACATCAACCAATCCTAAAGGATTTTTAATACAACCGGGAGACAAATTACCAAACCAAGCTTTAGCATCGCCTTTCAGAGAGAAAGGAAAAATTTTGGTAACAAAATAGGTGCGCAATTTAATATCATCAGAGAACAAACTACTTAAAGTAGATAACTTGTTCATATGTTCCATAGCACTTTCATCTTCAGCACCACAAAAAGGATCTTTCTCTACCACAGATATAAAGGACAAATCCACAGAAAAGTCATAATCCTTATCAGTTATACGAATAGGAGATGTTGCAAACTCAGGATCAGCAGACAATTTGTAGCTAACAGTGTGTTTTTTCAGAAAATCCATTATAGTGGCAGAATCAGCAGAAGAGTCAAGATTCCTGCATTTTTCAGCAAAAGCTTCATCTACTTCTATATAATCTTCCTCGGGGTCATCATCATCGATGAATTCCCTCGACTCAGGAGAAGCAACAGGTGTGACAACATTTTCATTAGGCATTTCAGAATTTTCAATAAGTCTAGACCTAGCAATCGTAGCATCTCTAACGAACCAGTTTCACTAAGCACAGTAGAAGCATCATCAAATTCATCAGAAACAGTTTCAGATTCAGTAGTGCCAACACGCGAAGCAGGTGCGTGTGGCGGTGTAACCAGTTGATTAATAACAGATGGTGAATCAAGAGCAGCAGCGGAGTTCAGAGCCGTACCTTTCCTTGTAGTGGATGGCAGAATAGCCACCTTCTTGTCATGAGTTTTCCCCATGATAAATGGATTGCAGCAAAGGATATCACTTCCAGATGAACTTATAAATAAAGCTATGCTCCCCGGCAACGGCGCCAGAAAATAGTCTTGATGACCCACAAGTATAGGGGATCGCAACAGTCTTCGAGGGAAGTAAAACCCAAATTTATTGATTCGACACAAGGGGAGCCAAAGAATAAATATAAGCCTTAACAGATGAATTGTCAGTTCAGCTGCACCTGAAAGTAGACTTCCTCGACACAGATTATCAGTAGCAACGGTGATATAACAGCAGTAGTAACAAAGTAATAGCAGCAACAGTGTAACAAAGACAGCAGCAGTAATTTCAGTAAACAGCAGGATTAAAAGTACTGTAGGCATAGGGACGGATGTACGGGCGTTGCATGGATAAGAGCGCTCATGTAATAATCATAACTCAGGGCATTTGCAGGTAAACAATTATAAAAGCATCCTAGTACTAGTCAAACATAGGCATGTGTTCCGTATATAGTCGTACGTGCTCGCAATGAGAAACTTGCACAACATCTACTGTCCTGCCAGCCCGTTTGCAGCGGGGCCTCAAGGGAAACTACTGGCAATTAAGGTACTCCTTTTAATAAAGTACCGGAGCAATGCATTAACACTCCGTGAACACACGTAATCCTCAAGTCAAAGCCATCCCCTCCAGTTATCCCGGTTGCTGTCACTCCGGGGCCTCGGGTTCCGGACAATAACAGGTGAAAACAACTTGCAGATATGATCTAAAACATAATTATTCTCATGCATCAACAACATGTTCAGATCTGAGATCATGGCACTCGGGCCCTAGTGGCAAGCATTAAGCACAACAAGTTGCAACAATGATAAATAGCACTAACAATGGATACTAGGCACCATGCCCTAACAATCTGGCAACTTATTACATGAACAATCTCATCCAATCCCTACCATCCCCTCAGCCTACAGCAGGGAACTACTCACACATGGATGGGGGAATCATTGATGGTTGATGGAGAGGCGGTGGTGATGACGATGGTGATGATCTCCTCCGAATCCCCGTCCCGGCAGGGTGCCAGAACGGAACTTCTGATCCCCGGAATAGAGATCGCGGCGGCGGCGGAGCGTGGATGTGTTTCGCGAAATATGGTCGAACCCCCCTCGATATTTAGGTCAAGGGCAATATATAGTCCAAAGGGGAGCGTCGGGGGGCGACCGAGGTGGCCACGCCACACTTGGGCGCGGCCCCACCCCCAGCCGCGCCCAGCTATGGCGTGGCTGCCTGGTGTGGCCTCTCCGACTCCCCTTCTGGCTCCGTGGGTCTTCCGGTGAAATATGACGATCGCAATTGTTTTCGGAGTTTTTCTCGAAAGTTGACTTTTCTGCACAAAAAGAAGACACCAGGGCAATTCTGCTGAAAACAGCGTTAGTCCATGTTAGTTGCATCCAAATCATACAAGTTAGAGGTAAAACAACAGCAAAAGTGTTCGGAAAAGTAGATACGTTTTGGACGTATCAAGCGCCGCCACATGCTCGCTCCAATCTCAAGGCCAGCAGCGCCCCTCCACTGCTTCCGGCGTCCTGTGCCGGTGGACTCCAAGAGGAGGACCTCCAGCCGGATATGGAGATGGATGGGAAGGAATTGAGGGAGTAGGGAAAGAAGAGGCGGATATGGCGGAGGTTAGGAGGACGGCAAGGCCGAGGGGGCAGGCAGCACGATCACGAGGAGGCGGCGGCGGCAATGGATATCGATTGAGATTGCATATCTTGTTGTAGGGTAAGGACCACATCCTATGCTATACCCATGTCCCTGGTGTGATGCGCCCCTTTTGCAAATTTTAATTGTTGCTTCCCAAACCGTGGGCCAATAAGGCAGAGGAGGAAGAAGACCACAACTCCTGGAGCAAGGTCATTGTGCTTCACCTTCGTCTGGATAGAGATACAAGATGAAGTGGTTTTGGTTTTGTGAACTGCAATTAGATGTCTGTACTACATAATATTGTGGAATATTTTTGGACACTGCCTTCTCAGTTTATACCTATTTGATGCTGGACAGGGGCTGCTTCTTGCCGGTAGATTGCATTAGCCCTGTTTGGTGCAGAAGCCATGTCAGGATACGATCTAAACATTATTCTGGGGATGGATTCAGGTAATTACTCTTCAACCTAATCTTATTTCTATTAAGTGGCCAAAATCTCCTCTCTTCATTTTGTTAAGAGGAACTTGGAAAGGAAGTTCCCTCTATTATTTATCGTATGGTGAATTGTTATATGTATTTTAGCTTACTACATAGTTGGCAGATATTAACTAGCTACCATAATTTATTACCATGCATGATCATGCTGTATTGACATCAAGCATCATGTACCTATTTAAGGCTATAGGAAACGTACCAGCATTCATATGAAAATGTAGTGATACTTATTTGATACATGCGAAAGAAGTGTCGCTGAGCATTCAACTAAAGAACTTATATTGTCCTGAAGCAGTTTGTATGAATCTATGGTGAACAAAGGGTGGTTGTTGGGAAAAGGAAAATAATGCTGAGGTATTTATCTTCTTTGCTCTTCTTTCCGCTGAGTCAATGAGGTTTATATGTGTTGTTTCCTCTTCCATGAATTAGGACCATGCTTCACTTCCTGGTGTATCAATATGGCCATGTTCTTCTTTTTAATTATGCATATTTCTTCCTAAATAATTACTGGAAGTGACCGTAATTGCAATGATGTTCCACAGGACACATACATTTGACTTCATATTACATACTCAATAGAAACTTAAACTTTTGTCACAATCTAGAAGGGAGTCAAACAATGCCACGAGGTAAAAGAAAAATGACCGTTACGCAGAGCTCCTGCGACATGCGGGCGACCGCCCGCGCGGCCCGCCGCCGTCGTCGTCGCCGGCCACCCAGGTAACAGCCCACCCCTGCGCCACCGCATCCCAACTCCCACCACCTCCAGCCACGATCCCACCAAATTTCAGGCCGGCTTACTTCGGTTTTTCCCCAATCCGCAATGGATCTGGATCTGGGATGGCCGCCGCCTCCGACGTCATCGCCCGGCTGGCGCGCCGGGCATCTGCACCGACCACGCGCTCTACTCCGTCCCCGCGCCGCGCTCCTCCGTCACCCGTCATCATGGCGCGTCCGTTGCATCAGGGGGTGTCGGGCAACGTTGTCCTCGCCACGCCACCATCCGCCGTCTGCGGCAGAGTTAATGCCGCTCTGGCATCCTGGCGCTCGCGCGGCTGCCCGAGCGTGGCTCCCGTCCGCGCTGGCATCCTGCGCCACGGATCGGCCTTCAATGCCACAGCTGCTGCGAGACCGCGGCGCTCGGTCTCGTTCTCCATCCCCGCTCCCGCATTGAAGTCCAAGCATCTCCAATTCATGGCGGGTCTTCTCACCGTACCGCAGCTAGCTCGGCGGAGGGGATGGCTAGGTCTGCTCCTATGGAGGAGGGGTGGACTCTTGTCACATCCCGTCGGGAGCAGCGTGAGGCACGTCTCTCTGCCAGCCTTCAATTGCTTCGCCGTCCTTCTGCTCGAGCTCGCCCATACCTTCAGACACAACATCGCCCCCAAAGCACCAGCCATCAATCCACTGCCGCTCCTCGTGTTTTCACGCCACGCTGCCGCCGCTGTGACGCCCGCGAGCACACCACCGCTGCCTGCCGTGACCCGATCAAGTGCGACCAGTGCGGCCGCTCGGGCCACAGGGCAAGGGGGTGTCCGGAGCTTCGTCCTCGACCTGAGCTTCGCCACCGGCCTCTCCTTGCGCCTCGGGTCTCCTCGCACCGCGCCCCTCCCCGTCGGGCTGCACCTCCAACGGCCGGCATGAGCTTCCCCGGCATGGAATTCACCCCCGACAAGGCCACGCTCGGCATGGACTACCTAGGCGCTCCGGCGACGCGCCCGGAAGTGGACTACATCACCATGGCCACGTCTTTCGACCTCGACACTTCGCGTTTGGACTGGGAGCACACCGCCGTCGTGGTCTATGTCCTGGCTCCTCCGCCGGGCACGGATCGCACCTCCATCGAATCCGCATTCAGAAGGGAGTTCCGCCTCGACGCCGCCCAGCTCCACGTGAGCTCTCACTTCCCGGAGCCGTTCCTCATCAAGTTCGACTCTGCGAGCCTCCAGGACGAGGTGATGCGCAAGGACAGGTGCTGCTTCAAGCGTCACGACATCGACATCCATTATCGGCCGTGGCGGTGCATCTCTCAAGCCTTCAACGCCGTGCTGCAGTTCCGCGTGCACCTTCAGGTCGATGGGCTGCCGCCCTTCGCCTGGAAGCCGGACGTCGTTGATCGGGACATTGGGCGGCGATGCGCGGTGCAGCGTTTGGACTCGGGCTTCACGTCCATGGAGAACACGGCCTTCTTCGGGCTATGGGCGTGGACGGCGGATCCGCAGCTCATACCGAAGGTGCTCTGGTGCACCTTCGCCAACAAGGCTCCTGGCGGCGCGTCTTCGCTCGTGCGCGTCTCCCGCGACCGCCCGGATCAATGGAAATCAGGGATGGTTTTCCGGGTGCTGCTGCATCTCGAGCTGATTGAGGACTACACGGACGCGCCCTAGCTGGATGGGGGTGCGCCGGTGTCCAGCTTCCGGGCTTCCTCGCGCACTCTCCCGTCCTGGAGGCTCGGCGTCATCGATGGGGTTCGTGGCAGCTCTTCTTCGTCATCCATGCCGACTGCCATCCCTCCGCTTGGGCGTGATCGCACTGACCGCCCGGAGCGCTCGCGTCGCTCTAGAAGCTCAAGGCATGGGGAGGTGGAGGAGGCCTCAAACGATGATGCTGTTTTGGGGCGGCGCTGGGAAGACGTGATGGTGGCCGCTCGCGGCCAAGCGACGAACAGAGACGTAGCCGGTCCAGGACCGGGCAGAGGTGCGACGATCGCGAGCTGCAGCGCACCAGCCGCCGCGATGATGAAGACGACGACCATCGGAGAAACGAAGGAGGCTCTAGGCGCAGCCAATCGCGCCGCCCGGGGTGGGTTCCCGCGGCCAGGGGTCCTCTCGCCACGCCTCTCGCGACCGCGAGCGTTCGCCACGGCACCGCTCGCCAAGCCGGGGCCACGGACGGCAGCGCCAATCGACGGCCTCCACGCAAGCTCCTCCACCGCGTCTGCCTTCGCTCGTCATCGCCCCTCTCCCAAAGCAGACGCCTGTGCCAGCCCTCACCGGAGAACAGGTCCAACTTAAGCTCCAGGAGCTCATGGCCACGGGCTTCATGGCTGCCCGTGACTCGGTGCCATCGTTCCTCGGCATCGCCTCGCCGGGAGACGCACCTCGCGCCACTGCACCTCCCCACGCATCCCCATTCAGCGCGACCTGCCGGGACTGGATTCAAGGCATAAGGGCCTCGCCTCCGGGCTTCACCGCCTCGTCATCGCGCCTCGCTTCTCCGATTCTATCCTTCGATTGCGCTGCGGGAGGCAAGCCGCGCTCGGAGGTTGGCAGGCCGGTGCTAGGCGCCTGGGGCCTCGAGGAGACCGCGGCGATCACCTGCACGCGTGAGGGCCTGGATGCCCATCGCACCGTGCCATCAAGCTGGGAGGACGCCGAGGAGCGCGACGTCGGGATTGAGGCCTGGTTCGACGCTGAGGTCGTCGTGAACGCGCTGCAGCAAGATGAAGAGGATGCCGCGCCGAAACTCGACAGTACCAACACATCTGACATCACGCTGTAGTTTCAGGACATGGCAATCACGGAGCCTCTGCTCATCGAGCTGATCGGGGCAAGGGAGGAGTCTGCAGCTGAGCACGACGACGGCGAGCTCGAGGAAGGGGCTGCCGCAGCTGAGCAAGACGAAGGCGAGCTCGAGAAAGGGGCAGGGGCCGAGGCCCTTGCCATTGGTGTTCTTATCACCACGGAGGACGACAGCGACAACGCCGGGACTGCCGCAACTGAGCAAGGCGACGGCGAGCTCGAGGAAGGGGCCGAGGCCCATGCCTTTGGTGATCTTCTCACCACGGAGGACGACAGCGACAACTACGCCGGCACTCGCGCCATCAGCTCCGTCGACGACATCTTCGACAGGCCCAGCATTCCACTGCTGCCGGCGCCTGTTCAGGTTCCCCGTCACCCTGCACCAGCACCGCTACCTGATGTCGACGCGGCCTCGGCGGCTCGCCGGAGCAGCCGCCTGGGGGCCAAGCCGCACATGCACGCCATGGATCGCGCCGTGCACGTCCTGCACACAAACCTCGGCTATGAATCGAAGGGCATGCCCTTGCTGCACGCGCGGCAGGAGTACACCAGTGGCTGCAAGGATGGTTTCTCGAGCACGGCGGTGAAGGCCATCAGAACTCTACTCAAGCTGAACATGCCGAGCATCACGGATGCTGATGAAGCGCTCATTAACATGGACGGCGCGGGAGGCACTGAGCTGGAGGCCTCTGCCTGATGATCATCATCGATCTTACTTCTGCTGCTTGTTCCTTTACTTTGTCAAACATGAACTGCATTCGTTTAAGCTTATTTAGCCATTTGGGAGTGGGCATGTCACTCCCTGAACTTCTTAAACGTCGTCAAGGCGCTGCTCTTGCTCTCGACTCGTCTAGACAACCTCTACAATTTGCGCCCAGCTGCAAAACAAGAGCAAAAGTTCAACCCGAATCGTCGATCCCCTCCCCTACATCCAAATGATTGGACTACTTCTCGACATCCTGTGCTGGAACGTCCGGGGGCTAAATGATCAAGCCCGGAAGGATGTCGTCCACGCCCTCTTCGCGCATACCACCTGCCATATCGCCTGCATTCAGGAAACTAAGCTTGACTTCATCAGCATCCGTGATGCTCTGCCGCTTATCTTGGGGGCTATCGTCTTCGCTCTTTCGCGCATCGCCCCGCAACTGGCACTAGGGGGGGCATCCTCCTACTTTGGGATGGCGACCACGTGGACATCACCAACATTCATATTGGCACAAACCTGATTAGTGCGGATGTGATCATGAGTACCTGCGGCACCACCTTCAAGCTAACCAACGTCTACGGGCCGAGTACTGATGTGGACAAAAGGGCATTTCTTGATGAAGTTAGTGCCGCGGCACCAACCGACGGATCCAAATGGCTAATTCTTGGTGACTTCAACCTGATTTACCAGGCAGCTGACAAGAGCAATGGAAATCTCAACCTTCGTCTTATGGGCCAATTTAGAAGGGCTCTCACCACTTGTCAGCTTAAGGAGATAAAGCTGATGAACAGAAAGTTTACTTGGAGCAACGAGCGTGATGATCCTACGCTGAGCAGGCTGGACAGAGCTTTCTGCAATGCTGAGTGGGAGTTGGCTTTCGAGCACCATTCTCTGAATGCGTTGTCTTCTTCCTTGTCCGACCACTGCCCAATTCTGCTCTCAAACCATAGCGGTCCCCGAAAGGCTCATACTTTCCGCTTCGAAAATTTCTGGACGAAGATGCCGGGTTTCAGTGACATTGTTCAGTCTGCATGGGAGGAGCAAACTACCCACACCCAACCTGTTCATGTTCTGAACCATAAGCTCAAGACAACCGCTAAAAGACTCAGAGCCTGGAGCAAAGGGCTTTTCTCCAATCACAAGTTGCAGCTTCTCATGGCCCTGGAGGTTATCCTTGCGCTGGATGTGGCGCAAGAGTCGCGCTCTCTCACAGAGGTTGAGAGGAATCTTCGCGCCGCTCTTAAGCGTCGGATTTTGGGTCTCGCTGCTCTTGAGCGCACCCGGAAGCGGCAAGCGTCGAGAATCACCTTCCTTCGCGAGGGAGATGCGAACACCAAATTCTTCCATCTGCGTGTCAACTCGCGTCGCCGAAAGAACAACATTATGCGCCTGAAGAAGGGAGAGGGCTGGGTCACTTCCCATGAGGAGAAAGCGAATCTCATCCATGAGCATTTCTCGCGGGTTCTGGGCCCCCCCCCCGAGCCCCGCCTGTTAGATTTCAACTGGAGCTTGTTGAATCCTGCTACTGAGGACCTCGAGAGCCTGGGGCTGCCTTTCTCGGAGATGGATATTAAGGGGGCAATCAACGAGATGCCGCTGGATAAGGCGCCGGGCCCGGATGGTTACACTGTCGCTTTTTTCCGCCATTGCTGGGACATCATCAAGGGGGATATCATGCGGGTCATCGATGCTTTCTCTGAGCTCTCTGTGAACAACTTCCACATCCTCAACTCGGCGAACATTGCACTACTTCCAAAGAAGGAGGGGCCGGACTCCATCACGGATTTCGGCCTATCAGTCTCATCCACATGATTCCGAAGATCATCGCTAAGGCTATGGCGCTGAGGCTGCGGCCACGGATGAATACCCTAATCTCGACAAGCCAAAGTGCCTTCATAAAATCCAGAAGCATTCATGATAACTTTCTATACGTCAGAAATGCAGCTCGTCGTCTCCATCAAAATCGAACGCCGACCTTGCTGTTCAAGCTTGACATTGCCAAGGCTTTCGACTCCGTGCGATGGGACTACATTCTGGATGTTCTTCAACGACGGGGCTTCCCGCCACGGTTTCGGGCTTGGGCAGCCTTGCTCTTCACGACCTCCACGTCGCGCATTCTCCTGAACGGCATCCCCGGTTTGGACATTCTTCACGGAAGGGGGCTCAGGCTGGGGGACCCGCTGTCCCCGCTGCTTTTCGACTTTGCCATTGACCCTCTTCAGCGGATCCTCGAGCTTGCCACGGAAAATGGGCTGCTTCAACCAATCCCGGGTGGATTCATCAAAGCCCGCATCTCACTGTATGCTGATGACGCAGTTATTTTCGTGGCCCCCTCTGCTATCGACGTCTCCAACCTTGCAACGCTGCTGCGAAACTTTGGTGACGTGTCTGGGCTTGTCACCAACGCCACGAAGAGTTCGGTGGCCGCAATAAGATGTGATGATCTTGACCTCACCAACATCCTCGCGGAGTTCCCTGCGGTCACGGCCCAGTTCCCTATCCAGTACCTGGGCCTCCCTCTTTCCTTGGGAAGACTTCGACGCGCTGATTTGCAGCCCTACATCGACAAGACGGCTTCGCGTCTAAACCCGTGGAAGAGCAAATTTCTCAACCGTGCCGGGTGCAATGCCATCGTCAAGTCCGTGCTAACTTCCATGCAAATCTTCCTGCTAACGGCCATCAAGGTGGATAAGGCATCGATGAAAGCACTGGACAAGATCAGAAGAGGCATGCTGTGGGACTGTAGTGCTTCCGTGAGTGGGGGCAAATGCAAGGTGGCTTGGCAAAAGGTGTGCCGGCCAAAGAGCATGGCTGGGCTGGGGATTCTGGACTTGGAGAAATTCTCCAGGGCATTGCGGCTAAGATGGCTTTGGTTTGAATGGACTGCGCCCGATAAGCCTTGGGTCGGGCTGGAAACTCCAAATGACCAACATGACCGGGATCTTTTCAACGCCGCAACCAAGGTGACCGTTGGCAATGGCAATCGTGCGGTTTTCTGGACTTCCTCATGGTTGAATGGAAACTCGCCCAGGTCTATCGCCCCTCTCATCTTCAATGCGGCAAGGCGGAAGAACAGATGTGTGCGGGATGCGTTGGCAGAGTATAGGTGGGTGGCAGACATTGACGTGACTGCTTTCACTGCCGAGCACTTTGCCCAGTTCATCGCGCTCTTTGAGATCACTGAGGGCGTGGCCCTTGTCGAGAACATGTCTGACACAATCACCTGGACCCTCACGGAGAACGGAATCTACACTGCTGGGTCTGCCTACAAAGCCCAGTTTGCGGGTGCCATTCCTTGTTCCTTCTCCCCCATTGTGTGGAAACCTTGGGCCCCGCCAAAATGTCGTTTCTTCGCCTGGCTGGCGGTGCAAAACAGGCTTTGGACGTCTGATCGCCTGGCTGTTAGGGGTTGGCCTCACCAGCCCGTCTGCAAGCTCTGCAATTGTCAACCTGAGACTGCACGACACATCATCTTCGAGTGTCGTTTCTCCAAGCGAATCTGGCAGGCCGCGGCCTCATGGTTATCCTGCCCTTCTCTCCCAATGAGTGTGGGATCCGGGAGAGGCACGGTTCTTCAGTATTGGCTGGCTGCCTCCAGGGCGCCCTCTGATAGCCCCATGGGGCTCAAGTCCGCCATCACCCTTATCGCTTGGGAGCTATGGAAAGAGCGAAATGAGCGGGTTTTTAATAACAAGGCGATCATGCCTTCTGCCCTGATGCAGAAGATTAAAGACGAGGGTAAGAACTGGATCCTCGCTGGGGCCAAGCAGTTGGCTCAACTGACTGCTTCTTGAAGATATGACGATCTTCCTGTCTGAAAGACTGGACGGGGTTGGCTGAGTTTTTGTACGCTTATTTACTTTCATGCTTTTTTACTTTGGCCTAGGCCGTGTTGTGCTGTTTTCTTCTATATCAATATAAAGGCAAAGCTTTTGCCTCGTTTCAAAAAGAAACTTAAACTTGACACAGGAAAAAGATTGTATAATCTTCCACACTGCTACTGTTTAGAGTGTTTTCATGTTTAAAGCGTTACATATCAGTTAATCAATTCTAGCAAAGAGATGTTATGGTTCACCCTTTACCATGACATCTTGGACTCCCAACTGTATTCCCATGAATTAAGCGGACCTGAGCCCATTTGTGACCAAATTTTTGTCTAGGGTGCTATTCATGCACGGTATATAATGTCTGATACCTCCTACTGCTGTGTAAATCTTATGAACATGTTGTTTCTTAGTAAGGTGACATGTGTGCCCGTCTTTGAAGGAAATAGGTAACACATGTTAATCTGTGATTACAGTTTGTTGTTGGACTCGAGCCAACAGAGGTAAGATTATCCACAGGTGTGCCTTCTCTATTAAATAAGCAACAGTAACATGATTGCCTGACTGCAAGGTACTCCCAATATTCTTTGGTGTGATGATGCAAAATTGTTAGTCTGATAACATTGTGTGATGATGCAAAAGAAATATTTGCATAGGTGTAATGTAAAAGAAATATTTGCATAGGTGTAAACTGAATGTAATATTTCAGTTTTAGCATATTGGTGTGGCTTAGTAAGATGCTATTAATTCCTGAATTTATTGCCCTTCTATACCGTTTAATTTCAGTTAAGCAATATCTTGCAGTGACAGCCAGGAATGTGTACGGTGTCATCACGCTCATCATTATCCACGACATACATCTTATGTATTCTGTAATGTATTGCTAGCCTTTGGTACATAACATCGATCCTTTTTTGTTGCTAATTTCAGATGCTATTGGAGTGGCAACTAGGCAAACTGATGTCGCCCTCTCATTCAGAGACAGAAGTTTAGGCTCAACATATTGACCACTCAAATGAACGACCCACATAACTGGTGCTTCTACTCTTGCAAAGACTGGAAAATTAACGTTTGGATACCGTTGAAAAATTAATTCAAAGGCATAAGTTTAGGCTCAACATATTGATCACTCAAATGAACGACCCCACTCGACTGGTGCTTCTACTCTTGCAAAGACTGAACACCTGCAAGCGTACTGGATGCGGGAAAACAAAAGACCGACAGCGGTACGCCACTTCGTTTGCAAATAAGTACATCCAACTAAATCAGTACATTTTGTACACACGATGTATACTTGCTAGAACATTGTTCACTCATACAGGTACAAACCCCAATGGCGAAACAATACATAATTTTCTTTTGAGCGGTAAAACAAGACAGCAGTTGACCGGTTCATATTCTTTTTGGCGGGGCGCCAGGATCGACAAAGAGGATCTGCAGGACCTTTGTGGTCCCTACTCCAGCGGCGGCCCCCAGCCGAGAACAACTCCGACATCAATCTCAACAGTGAGCCGCCAACACAGGTGACCAACACCACTGTCTTCTAACATGGACGACAAGCACCTAGCGACCACGACTCTGATCTGCAAGATGAAGCATACGCCGACGCTCCGTACATCGCCGGAGCAATCCTTGCCCTCTCACTGCTGCTGAAGATTAAGAACAAGAACAACTGAAGAATCCTTTTTGTGTAAGCTGATGCAGTCTAGGTATCTCTGCCTATCAGCAGTAGCATGGTTTAGAGTAAGCAACTCTGCTCCCATGTTTAGCATTGTCATCTAAACAGTTACGGTCTACCCTGTAATCTATTACGAATATATCTATCAACAACTTTATAATCTTCAGACTGTTCATTGTATTTCGCTTGCTCTCAAAACCAGATCAACGACCCGCTTAATTATACACTCAGATAAATCTTTCTGTCACCACGGGTGCGGTGTGTCGCCGCGCCACATTCCCTAGTAGTATAGATAGACGGTTGCTTTTACTGACGGTAAAGCAATTGATAGACTAGTGGACCAATTGTTTTAGTGCGTTCTAGTCCAGTTTGATATTGGTCCCGTGCCACACTAACGAGTATATGAGCAAAATATTATAAGATACAATCGAGTAAACATTAAATACGTCATGATAGAACCAACGAGTATTAAACTAATCATGCGATTTACTAATACAGTAAAGTCGGGTCGCGTCGCACAGACATTGGGAGTAGCAGATGCCTCCTTTTATTTGGTTTGGTATGGGGCACAGAGGAGGCTTATGACCTTCAGCTTCCGGGAGTGAGTGAGAGAGAGATTCACAAGCACGACAGAGACACAAGGGTTTTACTCAGGTTCAGACCACCCGGAGGCTAAAAGTCTAATCCCGCATATTTGGATTGAAGTGTTCATCATGGTTTGGCTACAATGTGGGCACCAGGTGAGTACCCAAGAGATGGTTTGCTGGAGGTAGACGACGAGCAAATCCTGACATGGAGGAGATCACCTCTCGTCTCTGACTTCCTACCTCTACTGGTCCTAGCTACCTTCTCTGGTTTTCATCCCTTTCCTTGGTGACCATATGGCCGATCCCTTTATAGGCCAGAGGGTCGCCACAGGCGGTCAAGCAAGGTGCATGCGTCCGTTTGGGGCGGGCGATCCCCAAAAGGATGTATTGGGCTGTATTGGATGGAGGAGATATGCGGCTTCATCTCCTCCTCTCGTCGTTCTCTCGGGTTGGATGGCCCCAAAAGCGCACCTGCTTTTGTGGGGAACAGGATCGGCGGGCGTCATGAGGACTGACACCCCCTTCTTAGTTGTCCCCTCTTGGACTTGCGCTCCGGTGACCTTGCTTCCTTTCTTTCTTGGCGCCTAAGTCATTCCTTGATCTTTTCTCTCTGTTGATGCTGGTGAGCTGATCCTCTGGTAGTGCGGAAGATGACTCTTCCTATGCTAGGACCAACGAAGAGAGCGGCTGGCGTCTGGACTCGCGTGCTTGCAAGTCTTGGTCTGGGCTCCCGGGTTGGCGCCCCGGAGGGCTACCCAGGTCTTGGTCCTTACGATTTGAGTGTCGATGTTGATCTTGGCGGGTCAGCATGGGGCAAGCAGGCTGGCCCACTTGCCAGGTTGACCTGGCTTGAATTGGTCTTGTCCATCTTCTGGGTGGGCCCACAGGTGGTGGACCCATTTCGGCAGTAATAGTTGAACCCTGTGTTCCACAGTTGCGACTAGTTGATAAACAGATCAAATCTAACGCACAAACCAGGAACATAAATTCTACTAGTATCATAAACAGGATAAGATGAACACACATACGGTGCAGCAGGAGCGGAACGGTTGGCATTCGAGTTGTCGTCCATGTCATTCATAAAGAGTTTGCTGATGTCGAGGAAGAAGTCATCGCTGAGAAAATAGTCGCTGCTAGTAATCGCCAAAGTGCGATTCTAAAAATCGGATCGCCCTTGTTCTGTATAGGATCTCACAAGAGGCTGGGTTCCAGAGGCTTGACCACGTGGTCAACTACTGCTGATGGTGCTTTCTTTACTTTTTTCGAGAGTATATGGTACTTTCTTTACTGGTGTCGTGCTAGCAATTGTATTGCTCGTGGAACACACGGATTCAAGGGCGGACGCACGCACAGCTGAATGGGGGCAGTGATCCCGCTCATTTTTTCAAATTTCTGTGTATTTTTTTCATATTTGAAGGAAAAGGTTTCATATTTTTTTAATTTATACTAGAATTGCCCCACTCATCAAAATTGCCTCCACTGAATTTTATCTCTCGGCCCGCCCCTGGGCGGAGAGGTACCCCTCCACGAGCTCCTCGACGTATGAGTTCGACCTGCCGGCGTCGAACGACAGGCCACTCGCTTGTGGCGCCCACAGCGGCACGTGCATCCTCACGGCAGAAGTAGGCGGCGGTGAAACTTGTCTGGGCAAGGACAACACCGACCATGTGGTGTGGGACGACCATGCGTCGAGGCCTGCATCTTGTCGGAGTTGATGACCTCGTCTAATTTGAACAGATCGAGGATATGCTCTCGGTATAAACTCTGGAGTCCTCTCTCTATCAAGTTCTAATTTGAATTTACGAGGCTACCAGGAGGCGAAGCCGACACTGGTTTCCCTTGAAGTGGAGATAATGCACACCATTGAGTTCCCCGCGGTCCACCAAGCCGCCGCTCAGCCTAGACCTTTGCCAGCACGTCAGAGGTTCATCGTTGGCCGATCAGGCATATATGTACGTGAACTCGGCGTTTGCTTAAACATCCGCGCGAGCTACTCGGTGATAAAGGAGCACTCAGTGTCCAATTAGGACACGTCGCATGGAGCGCATGCATCTGCACGCTTCACGTGCTTCCCAAGGCCACTCATTTCAAGGAGGTCCATGTATTCCATGTGGCGTTTTCCTATCATGTTGAAGATCCACGGCAGTGCATGAATTACTCTTGATCACAGCCGCAACATGCCAGCTTCTAGATGTGCAAACTTGAACCATACAAGACAAACACAGCAAGGAACAAGGCTGGCTAGTGCTGGTACAGTTACAGATTGGATGCACAAACAAATGTGGGACCATGTAACTAGAAAAATTGATACATGTTGTGTGGAATTTAAAACGTTTATATAGCCGCAGTAGTATACCCGGGAGAAGTAGTGGTGGTCAGGCAAAAGCAAACAAGAGAGCATTAATCATCGATCCCCTTCTTAATAACGGCGATGTATTCTTGGTACTATAGGACACTACCAAGAAATAGCTAATCACCGGAGTGGCTTTTTGGACATTACTGGCGGGAAACCCAGACGACAGTACTAATACGGACACTACCGAGTACCGACGGGGGTGGACACACCGGTAGTAATATATATACCACTGACGTGTCATTTTATTTTTGGAATAAAAAATATAGCGAATGACTGCACATAGATGACAATTGCCAGCAATATACACGGAAATAGTAGCATTCACAGAAATAGCACTACAGTAGTTGTGCCACTCAACAAACATATGGTGTCACTCAACGAAGTTCTAATTGTTCATCTAACTTATTCCTAACTATCCAGCTAGCTAGACATTTAGGGTAGTGATCACCTCAGGCATGAAGTCATCATTATCTCTAGGGTCATGATCCTCAGACTCGGAACCATCGGAGTTGTCGGGGTGCCTATACATGAAGTAGGTCTCAACGACACCATGGTCGAGAAAGAAGGTGCACCTCTTAGTAGGTTGCATCTCGTAGAATGAAAAAAAGTTATGTCCAACGAGTGCCACTGAAATATGTACGGCCTCATCTCGTTGGTGCACGTAACTCTAAACTTTCGGGTGGGAATCGTCATCTGGACCAGGTTGACCACATGTTTTGTGGTGCTAATGGCAACGCCCACATGCTGCAAGAGGTCACTTCTAGCCATGCACGGGATGATCAGAGGAAGACAAGAATCAGACATTAGTGTTACTATAAGGCTAGATAATGCAACATTATAATCAGCGAAATAATAGAACATTTAGCAAGGAACACGTTATAAACTCTGAAGTTCTCTCTCTATCAAGTTATAATTTAAACTACTTTTGTACTAGCTAGTACGTGCACGCACAATCCGTTCAGACATCTTCATTACATAGCACCGTGTGCATGACACACTCAACTAATATAACAACCACCGACCAGGCAATGCTGAGTAAATAGAAGACACCAGGGTCCAAGTTAGATGCAATGCACTGGGGATCTGCCGAGCTCGATGCCGCGGTCGAACGGCAAAACACGGGAAACGAAGTACCACAACTCGGCAAACGGAGCTTGGCTCTGATGGTTGGGTTCCCTGTGGTGGAACCAGCCCACCCAGGTTCAAGTCCTAGACTTGGCATGGGCGTTTGCATTTACCTGGATTTATTCCAGGATTATCCGGCGCTATTCTTTCAGTGGTAGGTGACGTGCCCGTCAACAGCGAGGCGCCTGTGGTGACTTCGTCAACCTCAAGATCTGCCGGCTCAGTCCTTCAGAGGTGCTCATAGGGGTAGGGTGTGCGTGCGTGCGTTCATAGGGGTGAGTGTATGTGCGTATTTGTGAGCGTCTGTGTTGTACTGTGTTCTCAAAAAAAAAAAAAAAAAGAAGTACCACAACTCGGAGTCGCATTGAACATCCGCACGAACTACTCGGTACCAAAGGAAGGCGTTGCGACCAAACAGGACACATCGCAACTAGCTATGCCAAATTTCGAAAGAGTACATGTATCATGATCACTTGCTGTGATATCTCAACGCTTTACATGCTTCCCAAGGCCGCTCATTCCTAGAAAGTCCTTGTGTTTCACGAGTGTTTTCTATCGCGTTGGTGATCCAGGGCAGTTCGTGAAACATGTTTGATCATCGCCACGGTGTGCTAGCTAGCTAGCTAGATGTGCAAACTTGAATCTTACTCCCTCCGTTTCAAAATACTTGTCTTTCATTTGTCCAAATTTAGATGTACCTATACACAAAAACATGTCTAGGTACATCCGAATTTGGACAAATGGAAGACAAGTATTTAAGAACGGAGGGAGTACAAACGAAACACAACTACAGCGACGCTAGCTAGTGCTGATGTGCAAACAAAAGTCGAAGGAAATGGCACTAGAAAAATCGATACATGCTGCGTGGAACCTCAAGCATTTTTATAGCCGCGGAAACAAAACAAAAACCTTGGTGCAAGCGAGCATTAGACTAGGTGACCCCTTGTCCCCGCTCTTATTTACTCTGTCCTGTTCTGGCATGTGACCCCTGGCACAGCAAGCTGACTCTGAAATTTAATTACCCCGATCGTTTTGACAGCTGTACACCATGAGAGAGCTATTCATTAAGCTCTTACGGATGCAAGACGGATGAGGCACTTCAAGGTCAACTTGTACTTGCCTCGGTTGGTGTAGCCCAAATCACCGAGCTTTGGGCTAGTCTACAATCGTTTCAATTGACGGTGCGGCAACTAGACTGGATGGCGTTGGACAGCTGATGGCATGTTTTTCGTCCGCTCGAGTCACAACATTCATTTTGAAGGTAGAATCAGATTCAATTACACGCGGAGTATATGAGACTCCGACGTCCCTGTGAATTGAATTTTTTTTTCCCGGTTAGCTATGCCCAATCGATACCTTACGGCTGATAATCTGCAAAAGAGAGATGACCCAATACCCCAATTTGTTGGCTGCGCCAATTGGAACCAGGAAGTTGTCTTCACTGGCAAGTTGTCTTCACCTGCCGGTGAAGTGTACCTACTTTCAATAGGTATAGGTCCTTGTTTTTAAAAAGATGTAAACCACACTGGCTTCGTCGCCAGCATCGGTCGTCAGCTTGCATTATTGGTGTTGTGGGCAGGCCATGGGTCTTGGCAAGGATGATCGACGACAGTGGAACTCGGTCATCACCCTTGTTTGGTGGATGCTATGGAAGGAAAGAAATCAGCGCATATTCAATAATCGTTTCATCCCTACTGCCACCACCTTATATCCCATGGATTGGCTCTTTGCTGAAAGATCTCTCGCTCAGAAAGTTGGCACAAAGACATGGAGAACCAGACTGATACAACAGCATACCTGTTTCGATTGATAGATTAGTGGTTGCTTATTCTAGCAATTTGGAAAACGAGTGACTGATGGCGTCTGCGTTAGTTCGACGGAAAACGAGGGAGAGGACAGAGGAGTGACAGCAAGAGGGATACCCACTATTTGAGCGTCTACGCAGATCCTCGGAATATACAAGCACACCAGAAGGCGAAGCCGCCACACACATCCACTGAGAAGGAGAGCATATACAAACCACTGAATTCCCCGCGCTCCGCCAAGCCGCCGGTCAGTCTGGACCACCGCCCACACATCGGAGACCCTGTGTAGGCCGAACATGACATGATATACCTCAACAGGAAGTTTGCTTGAACATACGCACGAATTAGTTGGTGCCAAAGGACTGCACAATGTCCAATTAGTACATGTCGCATTGAACACATGCAACATGATCACTTTATCAGCTATTGCGCGCTTCACAAGTTTCCCAAGGCCGCTCATTCCAAGGAGCTCCATGTGTGTGTTTTCTATCGTGTTGACGATCTGCTAGCTTCTAGATGTGTAAACTTGAACCCGATCGACAAGACAAACACTGCTACAAGGAAGAACCCTAGCTAGTGCTGGTACGGTTACAGATTGGATGCACAAACTAATGTGGGAGCATGTCACTAGAAAAATCGGTACATGTTGTGTGGAACTTAAAGTGTTTATATAGCCGGGGTGGTATACACGAGAGAAGTAGCTAGTGGCAATGCAAAAGCAAACAAGAGAGCATTAAACATACGATCCCCTACTTATATAATATTCTCTCCATCGAAATTAGACGTCGAACTAGATTTCGTTGAAATGAGTGAATTTACACACTTAAACACGTCTAGATATACTCACTTGAACGACAACTAATTTCGGACGGAGAGAGTAGTAATGAATTCATGGTACTATAGGAATAGCAATCTGTATAATATGGACAAACCACACTAACAATCTTCAATTGTTAGATTCCTGCTTTGGCCGACTAGGCTGACGCGGCACCAAATTATCACAATGTTTCACTGGACTACTAAAATAGAAGTAAGTCCCACCTATCAGTACCTCGACATGACCGTTTCTCTCTCGGTTCCTCTGTGTTGGTGTACATCGAACCACCATAACTGTCGGTACGCCTCCGTGAGACGGTACACTTTGGCGGTACCGTAGGATGGCCCGCACGGGAGGACGCTGCTGTATCAAAGTAAACAGGTGGAGCGCGAGATCAGATATGCGTCGATGTGGATGCATGTCGGCAGCAGTCCGAGGACATCGTCCATGCGCTTGTAGCGCCGACGGCGGCTCGTGCGTCCTTGCAGTGGAACTTGGCGACATCCAAAGAGTGATGACCTTAAGCATCCGCACGAACTACTTATATAGCGCCACATGGCTGAGCAGCGTCCAACTAGGAAACTTCACATTGTATTGCGCCATATTTTGAAAAAACACATGCAACATGATAACTTGATCAGGTATCTTCACGCTCCTAGATATCCCACCCTGGGTGCTCAAGAAGATTAATAGCATATGTCGCTCCTTCTTCTGGCATGGTTCTGCTGAAGCAAATGGTGGGCATTGCCTGGCTTGGGAGCAGGTATGTAAACCAAAGAGCATGGGAGGCTTGGGCATACACAATCTGAAATTCCTGAATGCAGCACTGCGAATGAGATGGAGATGGCTGGAGTGTGTTGGACCAGCGAGATCTTGGACGGGCCTGCAGTTCACATTGTCGATTGATGCGGAGGAGATGTTCCAAACTGCTTGCTCCTTCGCAGTAGGGAGAGGAGATAGAACCAAGTTTTGGACAGATAGGTGGATAAATGGGCAGAGTCCTGCACAACTGGCTCCGGCTCTTATGTCCTTTGCTACTAGTAGAGGGGCAAAAGATAGAACTGTGGCAGACGCCATCCACGACCAGCAGTGGATCAAGGACATTAGAGGTGACATTACTCTGCAAGCTCTGGCTGAGTTTATGACCCTCTGGGCTGCGGTGCAAACACAACTGCCGTTGTTAGATCAAGATGATTCCTTTACTTGGCGTCTATCAGCAAAAGGCGAGTACACTCCCTCTTCTGCTTATCGGGCCTTCTTTCATGGCACCACCAACATGGATTATGCCCAGTCCCTGTGGAAGAACACAGCTCCATTGAAGGAGAAATTGTTCTGTTGGCTTGCTTTGCGTAATCGCTGCTAGACAGCGGAAAGAAGGCGTCGCAAGGGTCTCGACCATCTTGACAAATGCACTCTTTGTGATCAGGTTTTGGAAGACATCGACCATTTGCTTATTCAATGCCCCTTCACTAGAGAATTTTGGTTCCTTCTTACTCGTGATCTGGGAGTGCCAGACATTGCTCCACAGCCACTTGAAACCCTTAGAAGCTGGTGGATGTCCATCTCCAACCGACAGCCAACAAGGAACAGGAATGGTATCATGCTGATCACAATTGCAGGCCTTCGCCGTCTTTGGCTGGAACGCAATGCGCGCACCTTTGAGCAGAAGAACTTGAGTTTGGGTCATCTTGTCGACTTGACCAAGGAAGAGCTGAAGCTGTGGGCTTTGGCTAAATCAGGGGTAGATCGTAGAACTGCGGGTAGAAGTGAGGAGTAGTTCTTTGTAAGTTGTGGGTGCGTTCGTGTGGACTTTGAGCTTGTACTATCCTCTTTGCTAAATCTTAAATAAAAAGACACGCAACCTTTGGTTGCCTGTTCTTGAAAAATATGTTTCCCAAGGCCGCTCATTCTGAGGTCCATGTGATTCCTGCGGTGTTTTTCTATCACGTTGAAGATCCACGTCAGCGCATGAAACATGCTTGATCACTGCTGCGGCGTGCTAGCTTCTAGATGTACAAACTTCAACCATACAAAACAAACACAGATACAAGGAAGAACGTGATGGCACGGTAAGAGATTGGATGCATAAACAAATATGCGCGCATGACACTAGAAAAACCTATACATGTTGCGTGGAACTTCAAGCGTTTATATAGCCGCAGTGGTATGCACAAGAGAAATAGTGGACAGGCAAAAGAAACAAGAGAGCATTAAACATCGATCCCCTTTTTATTTAATTTAATGGCAATGAATTCTGGGTACCACCAATAGGGAAAGCCTGCTGGCAAAGTGCCACTTTGGCCCCACTGGCAACGTATAATGGCACGCTGCCAGTAGCGCGCTGCTTGGCATATTGCCGGTAGGGATTAGGCACCAGCAACATGCTCGGCCTGCATGTTGCTAGATTGTTTTCAAATTAAATATATCGTTTTATTTTTAGCCAACAATTATACAGGTATTTATGCAGTAAAACTATAAGTGACCAGAATAGTATTAGAAGTATTTAATATTGATATTAAAACCGAAATAGTGATAGAAGTGACAAATTATTACAAGTCTCAAATTACATAGAGATGGCCAATTATTACAAGTATACTATGGGAGTAGCAATCTGTATAGTGCTACCTTATGCTTTAGGACAAACCCCGCTGAGATCGAAGTAAATCTTTTGGTCAAATATGCAGAGTACTGGTTTCATGTTTAATGCTCTCTTGAAACCATGCATGTTACATCAAAATAATTGTATCATAAACATTTATGGATACACCTGCCTCAACTAGATAAGGAACAAGTCCAGCAACTTGGACATCCTCCTTTGCTCTAAAAATAAAATGGCCAACATATACTCCACTATATTAAAATGCATAAGACATAGAGGATATCTTTGTATTAGACCTTTTTGTGTCTGAAAATATCGTCCAATATCATTTTATGCCAACTCTCCCTTTCTAAAAATATTTACTTAATCCATTCGGACCATTCATGATCAAATCTACGCAACACTTGTTGTAATTAAGAAGGATGTTTTACTTTATCGTAAGATTTCTCAAAATATAATTTGAAACGAGCGACATCCATTTTCTTCCTATGAAGTTCATGGATGATTTTGAATGACTATCCAATCCAAAATACGACATTCATACACAAAACAGTTTGAGTTGGTTGGATGACTTAATGGGATATTCCTGTTAGCTAGACTATCCGTACAAACTTTCATGAAGATTTTAAACTAACATTTAGTAAGCACATGGGACAATATTATTTAATCTGAACCGCCACTTGTTTTTTGGGCAGTAGGGTGTGACATTGGAAATTTAGCGTAGCTCACCTTGTTTAAACTTAAAAACATGGCCATCTTATCTCCTATTAAGACTTCACAAAATATCTGTTAAAAAGTCTGCATGGAACCCTCTAGTCTCGAAGCTTCGTTCTTCTCCACTTGAAACATAACTGCATACAATTCCATCAAAGTGAACTCAGCTTTAAGAACATTCACTTATGGAGATATTTGTGGAATGTCTTGAGTTTCATTATCTATCATAGAGAAAGAGTTTTAAGACGGTGCTCCAAGCAATTTCCTATAACAATCAGTGAAATAAATTCTTATATCGGTTCTCCCATATGTGTTTCGTCATCTTGCTCTAGGCGGAAAAAATCCTTATATGTTTACCATTGGCTATAAGGTGAAAATATTTAGTATTGTTACAACATTCTTGCACATGTTTAACCTTAGCACGTCGATCCCACTTTGACTCTTCATCACGTCTAAGTTTTTCTACACGATCATTGAGAACCCTCATAACAATCCTTTTGGATGTAGTATGACGTGTCTTTTCCGCTTTAAGATCTAAATTTCAATCTTATTCAATAAGTGTCCCTTTTCCCTTTATAGACACCACTCTGATTTTCTACCCACCACAAAGGAATTGTTTGAGAAAATTGATCTTATTTTGCCACACCTTTATAGGGGTGTCCCCAGTCGAGATAGAAGCCAATTCTACACCTGCCATCTCGTAAAAATTGTCTCGACAAAACCAATATAAGTCAAAAGACAAGTGCGACTATTGCCCAAGTGAGGCTGATCGCCATAGTCAATAAGTAATGGTGTATGATGTGACCCTGCATGAGTTATAGAGCAAACCGTGACCCACGTAATATTTGTTGCTACTCGACACTCGTTAGAACTCTATCCATTTTCTCGTCAGTTTGGATTTTTATTGGTCCAAGTAAACTGTTAGTCCCGAATAAGCTAGTTCTCGAGCTCGTAGGTCCAGAATTTCAATGATAACATTAAAATAGAAATCCTTCTCATATTAAAATTATCATTGTTCTTTTTTTCTTGATGACAAAGATACGAAATCATTCCCTATCCGTATAAGAATGGTTCTGATTCGTAGATATGAACTTGCTCCGCAGGAAACTTAGGTTTTTGTGCATCTTGAGCTGCCCCCATAAAGTTAGACCAATTAATT
Organism: Poa pratensis; assembly: GCA_947311845.1. NCBI lineage: Eukaryota > Viridiplantae > Streptophyta > Magnoliopsida > Poales > Poaceae > Poa > Poa pratensis. Next base: position 36,970,138 of record CAMZMU010000040.1, read on the forward strand.
AGCTGGATGTGTATGTTCTTGAATAGTTTCACGCATGAACAGAATATTTCGCTGGATGTCGTATACCCTCACTATTATCAAAACTACCCTTCACTGATCATGTGGATTTCTTTTGTTTCTTGACTTTAGTACTACACCAGACAACTAAGATATGCACCACCCTTTTTTATAGGTACATCTTACTTTCACACCTCGGGTTGGTAGATCCGTATGTGGTAGATCCGTATGATCACCCGAGCTTTTTTTCATCATCATGCATTAAGATCCTCACTAACACTAGTTGTGTTAGATATATCACCCGACTATGAAGCCCATCCTCATCCTTTCTATCATTTTCCTCATTTTCCTTTGACATCACCAAAGTCCGTGCAAGATCGATGTTCTTATTAACCGGAATGTCATCAGGGGCAAGAAACGGATCAGTGAACTCGACCTACTCGTGTGCACTACTTCTAGATACCACGTGTGTAGTCCTAGTTCATCGGGGACAAGCCTTATCTAGGCTTCTTGATATCCAGAAAATGTAGCGAAGAACCAATGACTAGATTGATCTATTTACCATCTGGTAAAGGTGGTTGATGGATTGGTCCAAAAACAAGCACCACGTATGGTTCACCATATTTACCCAATGCGCTCATTCCAAACAAATGAATCTGCAGTCAATTCTGTTACTACTCCCTAAGTCTCCCTGTTCCATAATATAAAATGTTTTAGATATTCCAATATGGATTATATATACGGAGCAAAATAGGTGAATCTGCGCAATAAAACACGTCTATATACATCTGATTCCAAAAAAAGCTAGAAAAAATGGCGCACACACTCTATATAGAGGAATTGTAAAGATTTAAGAAGAGTCAAACGTAGACGGATTAAAACTGCAATAGGGGAACACTTAAGAAGTGAGGGACGCCTGGAACCATATATACAGATGGAAGGGAAAAGGAGGTTGATAGGAAATGATAAGGTTGTACCTGCTAGTTGAATTATTAAATTCAATTTACACGAGCTAGTAAAGAGGAACACATTGGGTATATATGTTGTCACTTCCTTTGCATATACGAGAAACTTCTCGATGCATTTGGCAGAGAGGTAGATTTTGTAATCAATGTTTTCAAACCCAATTTTGACTATTATACATTTATATATGAATTTTTTTAACGTTGTGTTACTATTTTCCCTAAAAAGGTACTACATATGTTCCAGAATATAAGCCTTTTCATCAAGCTAGTTTAGTTTGATAAAAAGGCTTACATGTGGAACACAAGGAATAATAAAATAAGGCTAGCACAAACAGTTCGGCAACCAGAAAATGCCAGTATCCTTAGGATCGAACACGAGGATATATTGACCAGAGCGTTTTGTTTGCGCGTCTTTAACATATACAATGTTGTTCGAATACATATATTCTTGTTTTTTATTTTATTCACTTCTTACATGTATATCATATGAAAAAAATGCATCAACATTTCTAATGAACAATTAATTTATAATGAAATATGTGAGCATTATTTATTATTTATGTACGAAAAAATCGATCACTTATAAAAATGTTATCGACTATAAATATTCGGGGTTTTGGAAAGTCTTCCGGTAAAACAGAAAAATATAAAATGTTAAAAAATATCCGCACATGAACATGAAATATTTTTATATACCTATTTGGCCCAGAGAAATTATTGTTAACACAAAATATACATGATGGAAAAAAGTATCTATCATGATAAAATTCTTATAACTGATTTTGTTGGCAAATCAGAAAAAATTAGTTATATAGCGAAAAAGATTTTTTCTTGAAACAACGAGTGCACTATAGAGAGAGAGTGGAGAGGATGGGCAGTCACGCCGCATATAGACCGATGGGCAGCTTATGGACTAGATCTCGAAACTGTCAAAACGGGCCACCTAAACGGTTAGGTTGTCAACGGTATTGGTTATATTAACAATCGTAGGGTTATTTATGGTGGACATGATGTTTTGACTCGTGGGTTTAGATGTTCCAATTACAAAAAAACTAATTTCTAAATATTTTATAAAATGAAAATAAATTCAAAATAAAAATATCGGGTGTATGTCTGGACATTCCTTATTTGAACACAAAATTTTGTAGAAAAAAGATACTTTTTGTGGTCCGTGTAAAAACATAAAATACATGTTTTGTTTAAAAAAAAATTGGAGCATCGGAATTTGTCTTTTTCACGAAATTTTTATGCGGAAATAGAATATCCGGGTGTACATCTGATTTTATTTTTTGAATTTTTTGATATTTTGAAATGTCATTTTGGGATAGTGGGTGTATCTACACCTATGAGTCAAAGATGATTCAAGAAGTGTGCCCAGCTCACTTGGTTAAGGAAATGGATATACAACCCAACCATCCAGATTCAAATCCTCACGAACGCAGATCTAGATTCTTATTATTAAAAAGAAAAACGTTGTAGGGCATTCCCCTATTGCATTCCTTCTAACACAGTCAAAGATGATTTCCGATTTAACTTTTTAAAGCACTATTGCCTCGCTAGAGTCCAAAATTTTCTAGAGGAGAAGTAGATAGACAGTTGGTCATACTGACCGTAAAGCAATTGATGGACTAGTGGACCAAATGCGTTCTAGTCCGGTTTGATGTTGATCCTGTGCCACACTAATGAACATATGAGCAAATTATTACAAGATTTAATCGAATAAACATTAAATAAGTCATGACAGATCCAATGAGTATTAAACTAATCATGGGATCTACTAATATGGTAGATTAACAGATCAAATTTAAGCACAAACTAGAAACATGAATTCTATTATACAATTATAATTAGTATCTCAAACAGGGAAAGTATGAACACATATGGTGCAGCAGGAGCGGAACCATTGGCGTTCAAATTGTCGGTCATGTCCTTGATAAAGAGGTTGCTAACGTCGGAAAAAAAGTCATCGTTGAGAAAATAGACGATTTCACTAATCGCGCGAGTGCGCTCCCAAAAAACGGATCGCCCCCGTCCTAGGAGATCACAAGAGGCAGAGCCAACTACTGTTGATAGTGGTTTCTTTCCTTTTTCGATAATACATGGTGCTTTCTTTCCTGGTGTCGTGCCAGCAGTGGGATTGCTCGCTGAACAAGCGGAGAGGTCCCCCTCTATGAGCTCTCCGACGTATAAGTTTGACCTGCCGGCGTCGAACGGCTGGGAATGCGGCCACTCGCTTGTGGCGCCCGCGACAGCACGTGCATCCTCGCGGCAGAATTCAGCGGCAGTGAAACTCGTCGGGGCTGGGCAAGACGCCGACCAGCTGGCGGTATGGGACGACCATGCATCCAGCCATCCAGGCCTGCATCTTGTCGGAGTTGATTTTTTTTTTGAACAGGGGATGGTCCCGAAGGACCTAGAGATTCATTAAGTCAACACTGGTACAACTTACAGATAAGGCTTGAAGAAGATAGAAATTGAAACTAAGCCCTTACAATTTGCATAAAAGACCCTAGAAAGAAAATGAGGAACGCAATTGGGTCCAGCTCCTTCTCCAGTGCGACAAGAACAGAGCTCGATGGAGTCAACCTCAGCGTCGCCGGGGATGAAACCACTTGGGACGAAGAGGTGGGAGACAACTACACCGAAGCTGAAGGGCCTCCAAAATGGCATGACAGCCAGGAGGTTGAATGAATCCTTGAATCGCCGGCCGGAAAAAGCCGTTGCCGACAACGAAGGTGGGGGCGGTCGCCTTTCGACCATCTTGAACGACGACGATAGAAACGCCGCCGTGAGGAAGCTCCCCGGAGAAGTAGAACTCCTCCCCTGGTGCAAATTCAGCAGTAGAAAAAGCATATTCGGGGATTCTCCTTGTTCTCGTCACCAAGACGAGTAGCAGGGATAAGACCCAAAATCAAGCCACCACCACTAAAGTCGCGATTAACAGACCTTATTGAAGAGGTTGCCGAGTTGGTGATGTAGTTCGTCGCCTCCATCCACTGGAGCAAGCCATACTGCTTCATCTCCTCCTCCGTACACCGGGAATGGCCAGGAATCCCCCGCAACATGAACCTCTCAGCTCCACCTCTGCAAAAGCGGCAGAAGCAACAACACCACTTCCACTCCTCGCCTCCATGGCCGGCCAGAGGAAGCTCCGCATCGCCACGACCGCAAGCAGTTGGGAAACACCAGCGCTTATTGAAGAAGACCTCCATCGATCTGCCATCACCAGCCATCCCCCACCATGGGGGATTGACGGAGGGCAAAGCGACGGAAAGCCCAGCGCCGCGCCCAGACGCCAGAGCTTCTGATCTTCGGGGGGAGACAGACAGCATAAAGCCAAACCCCACAAGGGAAAACCACAGAAAAATCAAAGAAAACCTAAACCTACTTCTATACAGAGTGGGCCGGCACCCTAGGTCATCTCTGCACCAGCCGGCAAGGTCGCCGCGACGAGAGCGGCCGGATCTGGAGTGGGATGGTGGACTCTCAAGGAAAAGGAGGAGAGGAGAGGAGAGGATAAAGTGAAAAAACCTCCCGATTCACTGCTTTCACGTCTTCGGAGCTAGCCGAGGCACTGACGTCTTGTCGGAGTTGATGACCTCGTCTAATTTGAACAGATCGAGTATACGGTCTCGGTTATAAACTCTGAAGTTCTCCCTCTATCAAGTTCTAATTTAAACTACTCTTTGTTTCAGTACGTGCACGCACGATCCGTTCAACCTCTTCATTAGGTAGCACCGTGTGCATGACACACTCAACAACCTCTTCGGCAACGGGTGAATAGCTAGTCAGTGTTGCGAGAGTCGACTTTGCATCGTGTGGGCGACGAGGTCGGCCAGTCGGTGTCATGTTTGGGTTTTGTCCGTATTTGTGAGTTGTGGTTTCGGGTGGGCTTGGTCCCTGTTGTATCGGTTTTCACCTGGTTTTCCATTAATTAACCGGGCGACACTTCTTAATTAATAGATTGAGATAAAACTTTTGCCACCATTTCAAATAAAATAAAATATATATAACAACGATTTGGATTCAAGGTAGCATGCACACCACTGAGTTTCTCGCACATCGAAAGGGCTGCAGAGGCCGGTCAGGAAACACCGAGTAAGACTAGTCACAATGGGAGTAACTTAGCTAGTAACATCACACATCTCAAGACCATTTTGCTTATGTGGCATGTAGTTAATGAGGAGAGAGGTGTTTGAAGTAACTTAGCTAGTTACCGTAACATCACACTTATCAAGATAAAATGAGTCTATAGTGCAATAAATAAGATCTTATATGACACCACAATGATGTTACTCCCCACTGTGAAGGTGGTAACATAGACTAGTAACATATATGTTACTCCCCATTGTGACTAGTCTAAATAGAAGTTGTCGCTGTGTTCTGCGCAGAAAGTGTACTACTCCGGAGTGCACACCAGGGTCCAAGGTAGATGCAGTGCACACGCCGTATCAAATTTAGTGTCTGTTGAGCTCGATGGCGGTCGAGCGGCAAAACGGCAAAAGAAGAAGTACCAGAACTCGGAGTGATCTTACACATGCGCACGAGCTACTCGGCACCAAACGATTGCGCTGCGTCCAAATAGGACACATCGCACCTAGCTGTGCCATATTTCGAAAGAGTACATATGTACATCATGATCACTAGCTCTGGCTTCTAAAGAGTACATATGCTTGATCATCGCCACGGTGTTCTAGCTAGGTAGCTAGATGTGCAAACTTAAACCTTACAACAGAAACACAGCTACAAGGACGCCAGCTAGTGCTGATGTGTAAACAAAAGTGGAAGTCAATGAGACTACAAAATCCGATACATGCTGGGTGGAACCTTAAGCGTTTATATGGGCGGGCTAGCGTACACGGACTGAGGCAGACGAAAGTAAAACTCTGGCACATGAGAGCATTAGCCCAGTCCTTTTAATAAAGGCTTTGAGAAGAATAGTGACATGCTTAGGAGCCGGGGGATCTGAAGTCATACTACGTTAATATGTGCATATGGAGGGAAGAAGGTGGTGGTTGTGAACAAGTGAACAAGGTTGTTCTCTTGGTAGATGAATTATTTTGATCACTTTACATGGGTCACTCTACACAAGTAAGTTGTCACTTTGCGTATTCAAGAGACATTTAGGATTTGTTTGATTTAGTTGTTACATCTGGTTGGGATATAGATAACTAATTTCGGATCGCTAACACGTGTTCGGTCTGAGGACAACCAGCAAAAAATATGTATCTTCTTTACTATTAAATCAGGGTTGGTGCTGGCACTAGTAAAGGGTAGGGACGTCAATAAAATGATATTCTTCGTTCCATCATTTTCACATGTACTGTATGTATATATTCAAAGGTTGAACACCATAATACATAAAACCTATATAATTTCAATGCATATAATTCAAATATGACTTAACAATTCCATCATCATAATTAAATTCAATATTTAACATTTAAATGGAAAATTCAGTAGCAATTGTCAAGAAAGCATGACTAGTAGGTTATCAAACATATGAATGAAAGAAAGTACTCCTACAGTGTTGCAAAGTAAGTGCAGGCACAAATTTTGGCAAATACTATATTCACTTCGAGACAGGAGAAGGCAAGGACGGAATCAGCAAAACATAGGTGATGGGCAGGGCAAACCGATGATAAAGTGATGATGGAGGTGGACGTCGCAGAAGCCGCAATGGAGGCCTTCCTCGTCGCGGTGGATGAAGCTTTATACTGCAACTGATAAATTGAAATCTTTTTAAAGTTAAAACCATTCTTAAATTAGAACCATTTTCAAGTAGTACGTCGCGCCGCTAAGAGGCAATATATAGGAATTGCCCCATTCAGTTACTAGATTTCCCAGCCCCCTCCGGTAAATGGGCCTCCCGGCCAAATAATCTCGGCCCAGTTTGAATTTGGCCCAGACGCCCCAGCTCCCAGGCAAACCCTACAGGTCTCGCCATCCGACCCCAATCGCTCTCCTGGGCTCCTGGCTCACTCCTCTTCCCTGGTCCATCCAGGCGACCTAGTATCGGCGGCGCGGCCGATTTTATTTCTCTCCTCCAAGACCATCCTCACTTCCTAGGACAGGAGCGGGGAGCTCGCACGCGCATGGGCGTGGAGCTGGACCTGCATCGTGTGAGTAGTTGCTGCACTGCTACGGGTGCCAATTTTTGCTTCATGCGTACACTGTTAGAGTTGTTCGCAGCTGTCTAGATGGAGCGGATGTGTTTGTGGTGCTAGCTGATATTTTTTATTTGGCTTCATGCGTACACTCCTACTAGCTGCTAGATGTGTTTGTGGTGCTAACTATTTGAATTTAAATATTGTTTTTGAATCTCGTCCTGTATTTGTCCGGTAACCATGGTAACCATCAACCATGGTTACGGGCAATCCCGATGTAGTCCACGGATAGCATTGTCGCTGCTCATATGGAGGAATCACGCAGCGTTGTCGCCCCTCAATTGGATATCAGACAGAGCAGCCAGGACGCAGCGTTTCCAGGGGGCTTAGATCTTTGAGGAGATACAGAGTATTGTTCGTTTCTTGATTTCGGCTGATATTTTGGAATTCTGAACTTGTATCTCTCACATTCTGAATCGACCAGAAGCGTCTTTTCCCTTCTGATGATATGCCTCAGCTGTCTAGAACATATGTGTGAAGCAGAACCATTGGCGGCAAGATAAATTATCAGGGTGGTCGAGTAGCTCGACGAACAAAGAGGGAGATGTGACACCGTGTCAGAGTTGACGAACATATCTAGTGATGCAAGCAAGTTACAAGTCTCAAATTAATATGTGCACAACATGGATAGAGAATACCGTGTGTGTTATAAATTATGAAGTTGTCGATCTGTCAAGTTCTGATTTGAACAACTCATTTTGTGAATGAAAGAAATTTGAACTACTCTTATATTCGTACATGCATGCACAATCCGTTCAAATCTCTTCATTACATACCACCGTGGATGACACACTCAGCTAATATAACGACGATTTGGATCTTAGCTAGATAGCTAGTCGAGCAATGCAGACAAGGAGTGACAGATAGCATCAGCGTTAGTTCGAAAGAGAAATCAGGGAGAGGAGTGCCAGCCGACAAAATCCAATTTCGTACTCCGTCAGAATTTACCATGCTACCGGGAGGCGAAGCTGCCACGCGCTTCCGTTGATGCAGAGATAATGCACACCACTGGGTTCCCCGCGCTCAGCCAAACCACCGCTTAGCCTGGACCTCCGCTCGCACATCAGAGCTTCTCCGTTAGCAGATCGAGCAAAGATGTACATGAACTCGGAGTTTCCTTAAACATTCGCACGAATTACTCAAGGACAAAGAACTACTTAGTGCCCAATTAGGACATGTCGCATCGAGCACATGCAGCATGACAACTTTATCTGGTGTTTGTGCGCTTTACATGTTTCCCAAGGCCGCTCATTCCAAGGAGATCTATGTGTTTCATGCGGCGTTTTTCTACAAGGTTGAAGATCCATGGCAGCACATGAAACATGCTTGATCACTGCCACATCTTGCTAGCTTCTAGATGTGCAAACTTGAATCACACAAAAGAAACACAACTATAAGGAAGAACGCTAGCTAGTGCTCGCACAGTTACAATTTGGATGCACAAACAAATCGGAGTATGTCACTAGAAAAATCGATACATGTTATGTGGAACTTCAAGCGCTTATATAGCCACAATGGTGTACACGGGAGAAGTAGTTTCTAGGCAAAAGCAAACAATATAGCATTAAACCTCGATCTCCTTCTTATATAATGGCAATAAATTGTTGGTACTATAGGAGTAGCTATGTATATTCCACTAACTCCTGCTTTGGGAGAAACCCCAGCAAGGATTGAAGTCAATCTTTAAACTGTATAATTGTTCAAATATGCAGAGTATTGGCTTCATGTTTAATGCTTTCTTGAAATCATGCATGTTGAATAAAAATAATTGCATCATAAACATTTTTTGAAACAAAGGCAGAAGCTTTGCCTTTTATATTGATATAGAAAAATCAAACAACGACAGGCCTAGGCCAAAAGTAAAAAAGGTACAAAATAGCGTGGTAACTTAGCCGATGATCTCTCCAATCTTCTTTGCGCCAGCCATGCAATTTCTCCCCTGGTTCTGAATGCGATGGAAATTGTGGGAAGGCATCGAGAATTTATTGTTGAAGAACCAGGCGTTTCTCTCCTTCCAAATTTCCAATGTGACCAGAATGATCGCCGTCTTCAAGACCTCGTGGGAGGGGAATGTATTGGCGGCCCTGGTCTTCCAATAGTCATAAACCGTCTGTTGGCTCGAATCAAAGGTCGATGTCAAAGATTGGCATTTTAGCCATAACGTCGTCGTCCGCCCAGATTCTTTTAAAGTAATGACACTAAAAAAGGATGTGCCTTGCCGTTTCTAGCTGGCATTTACACAGCTGACATTGAGGCTGGTGCGGCCATCCCTGGTGGCAAGCCGGTCTGAAGTTCAAAGTCTGTTCTGAACCACGAGCCAAGCAAGAAGCTGCACTTCGAAGGTGCCCAAGTCTTCTAGACGATATTCTTGAAGGGGCAAGCCGAGAGGATCCCATGAACTAGGCTTTGTATGCAGACTTGCTGTGTAGATCCCATTTGATGTGAGAGTCCAGGTGATGGTCTCATTCATCCCCGGAGTGAGGACAACCTCCACGAGAAGGTCAGCGGTGAACAAATTGAGAGATGTGTTCAACGGTGAATTTCTCCACTGATAGATCTGTGATCCATTTATGATCAGCGAGGGCGTCGTGGACGTTTCAGTTTTTGCGCTTAGATGCCTCGAAAATACTACGAGCAATGGCCATAGGGGGAGCCCATCGAGCCAGGAGGAGGATCAAAAGGAGGCTTTCAGGCCATCCCCCACCGTCACCTTTTTGGCTGCATTGAAAAGCTATCTGTCTATGCTGTCATTTGGTGTTTTTGAACCGACCACGGTTTGTCTAGGGAGGCCCACTCATGCTAGAGCTATCATAAACATTTAGGATGGATACACCTGCCTCGACTAGATAAGGAACACGTCCCGCAACTTGGTCATCCTCCTTTATTCTAACAAAAAAAATGACCAACATACACTCAATTATATTAAAAAGCATAAGAGATAAAGGATCTCTCTATATTAAGCCTTTTTGTGTCTGAAAATATTGTCCAATATCATCATTATTAACTTTTATGCCAATGCTTCCTCGCTGAAATAATTTATTTAATCCATTTGCACCATTTATGAACAAATCTAGGCAAAACTTGTTGTAATACAAAAATCCATTTTTTACTTTATGGTAAGCTTTCTCAAAATTTAATTTGAAACGAGTGACATCCATTCCTTTGAAGTTTATGGATGATTGTGAAGGACTATCCCATCAAAAAAAGAAGTGCACGCATAAAAGCTGTTTGAGTTGGTTGGATAACTTATAGATATTCCTGTCATAATACTCGTATAAACTTTCATGAATATTTTGAAACTAACATTTGGTAAGTATATTGGGCAGTATTATTGACTTGAATTGCATCTTCTTTTTTCAGTTCGAATTAAGCCTAGCTCACGTTGTTCAAACTTATAAACATGGCCATCATATCTCTGTTTACAATGCGGCGATACCACACCTAGTGGATATCCATCAACTATCATGACCGTCGAATTTGGATCCAATGAACGATACGAGTCCTACTAATTGATGTATTGATAAAACAAAAAAATCGTGTTAATGTGTAGTTATAATTTTTGGTAATGCACGCCCGGAAATTTCTTATTATTACATCCAAAAATAAACTATATAAATCCGAAAATTATTGATAATGCATTGATATTTGAAAAATTAATAGGAGTAATAATTTGTGCACGGCTCATGAAACAGTTGGACGTCACAGACAAAGCGGGGACATCCAACTAGATATGAAGATGCATTTTTTTCTCTTTTTAACACCAGTGCACCACGCACGCAGTACAAATGTACAATGCACGAGACGGCATCGCTGGCTAGTCGAAGGACACGGAGACGGTCGTGCATGATCCGGTCACTCCTGCGCCGCACCCACGTTCCTGCCGAGACCTCCACTCCGATGGATCGATGCCGGCCCAGTCCTCGCAACGGCAGAGTTTTTGGCAGACGCACCGGCCGGCCGGTCGGTTCCTCTTCCGCCGCAACGTGCGCGCGCGAGGGCATGTCTGCTGCTCTGCGCCGTCTGCGTAATTGCTTTCCGTTTCCAGCCCAATAATGGATAGACAGAGAGGCCGGCCGGCTTCGCCGCCGCGATCGGCGCCCAACCCGCGGCGAAAGCCAATTTAAGCGATAGAGCTCGTCATCCACCCACGCACGCCTTCGATTCCTTTCCCAGGACGTCCTTTAGATCCCCCCCCCCCCCCACCGGGCGCGCGGGCCATCCATGCGGTGGCCGCGGCGCAAACTCTGAGTCCACCGACCCGCCCGCCCGCGCGCGCGCGTCGACGACTCGCCACCCATCACCCATGGCCTCCAGCACCAGCAAGGCCCCCCGCCCCCGCGCCGAGGCCTCCGCCCCGGCGACATCGGTGGCCGTCGCGGCGGCCAGGGCCCAGGACGCGCACCCGCTACAGCGGTCCGCCGCCTTCCCGCCACGCCGAACGCATCACGGTCACAGCCACAGCATCCCGCACAACCACCCGCAGCGCTGCGACAGCGAGCGGATCGGCGGCAGAAGCAGGCAACCCCGGTGCGGCGAGGTGGCCGGCGGCACGGCTGCCGGGTGCGCCGCCGTGTGCTGCTGCTTCCCGTGCGTCATGGTCGAGGTGGTCGTGCTCGCCACTGTCCGCGCGCCCGCCGCGCTCTGCCGACGCGCGGTCCGGGCGAGCCGGCGCCGGCGATCGGCCTCGGCGGGCCAGGCGGCGGACATGTACGAACTCCTCGTCGACGACGGCACGGTGCCCGTGCCGGGGGACACCGCGGCGGTCTGGCCAGCGGCTAAGCCGTCGGAGGAGGCGGGGGAACTGGAGAAGGAGGTGTGGGCGAGCTTCTACGGCGCCGGGTTCTGGAGGAGCCCGTCGCAGCTCGGCGACGAGATCAGATGATCGGAACAGCCCTGGCTTCTGCAGGTTTCTTGATTCTTGCTCGGGTTTCCTTCATTTTCCGCGGAAGGAAACGGACGTAGAGGATGGAAACAAAGAGAAAATTGCAAAAAACCACCACAATTGGGGGTTCCGTTGCAGAAGACCACCGGTTTCCAGCAGATTCGCAAATAACCACCGGTATTGAGTGATACGTTGCAAAAAACCACCACTTCTTCAGTTAAGTATGAAACTGGCAGGCGGGGCCCACATGTCAGCCAGTTGGAGATGATTCTAGTCGGAGATGATGACATGTGGATGACATGTGGGCCCCGTCTGCCAGTTTCATACTTAACTGAAGAAGTGGTGGTTTTTTGCAACGTATCACTCAATACCGGTGGTTATTTGCGAATCTGCTGGAAACCGGTGGTCTTCTGCAACGGAACCCCCAATTGTGGTGGTTTTTTGCAATTTTCTCGGAAACAAAGGAAGCTTGTGTGTCGTCTTTGATCGATACCGCATTCTTGTTCCACCTTTTCTCTTTTTTTGGTTTTTGGGAGTCCTGTAGAAGGGAAAAAATGATTCTCTTCTTTGTTGCCATTGTACGCAACTAACTGTATATACTGAGTCATGTGATTAATAAAAAGATCACTTCAAAAATTGCAAGAGATCGAGCTCTCCACATGTGCGCATCGTTATGCACACATGACTCGGTTTAGCGGTAGGGGATGAGCTGCAAAGGAGAAAGATCAAAGAGGGGGTTAAGTGTGTGGCATGCAACCGGGATGAATCACTACTGCATAGGTTCTGGCAATGCCCACACTCCATCTCTGCGTGGGAGTCTCTACGGTCGCTGACGGGTCTGCAACTGTGTAGCCCTAACAGCTGAGTTAGGCGTCCGAGAGAACTGCAGGGATGGATCCTCGACTGGCTGGGTCAGCTCGGTGACAGGGAACTGGCTATGGCCATCATGCTGTTGTACTACCAACTTTGGCTCGCAAGATATGATGCACGCGATGAGGAGGTGATCGAAGATCCACGCATAGTAGCGAAAAGATCTCTCAAAGCTGCTGTGCCGGATAGACCATCGCCGGAGAAGGAGCACTGGCTTCCTCCAGAGGTGGGATGGCTCAAGGCTGATTCAGATGGAGCGTTTGCTTCGGAGACTGGCTATGGAGGGAGTGGCGTGGTCTTACGAGATCACCATGGCGATTTTGTGGCTGCAGATTGCCGTTTTTTGACCTCTGTACCGGACGCCGAACGAGCGGAGCTCCTAGCATGCAGGCGAGCGCCCGAGCTGGCGAAGGAGATGCAAGCGGACAAGGTGTGCTTGGAGTCTGATTGCCTTGGTGCATTCTCAAAGCTGCAAAATGAAGAGAAGGATAAGTCTGTTCATGGGCCAATCGTTGAGGAAATAAAGGTGCTGCTGAAGGGTTTTGGTGCTGTTTCAGTTAGGCATGTGCGTCGTTCCTGTAATGGGGTAGCACATAGGTTAGCTAAAACAGGGTGCGAGTGTTTAAAACCGGTAATTCTTGGATGGGATCGCCACAAGACTGGGTTGTAAACTGTTTGGCATTTGACGTTGCCGGTTAATATATCGTAGCTTTAAATCTCAAAAAAAAAAAAACACGGTCCCCCTCGTAGGTACACATCATTGAATCGACGAGTTTCAATAAGTTTAGCTATATTTGTCCATTGTCGGAGTGACAAATCCTAAAATCTCATTTCATATCCTGCATCAGTCAAATCTAATTTGTCTTCTTAGGAGTTGTCTATGTGTGCTTATCTTCTAATCCACTTCTCTAAGGATGGTCAATAATGTTCTTCACCGAAAATCAAGTATTGCGCGAAATGGAATATGCTATGATTTTATCTGAAGATAAGGATGCGTTCTAAGGATAAAAAGAGTCTATGATCGAGGTCATGTTTGATTAAATTATTTTATAGGAATTTTAGAAAATTAGAATCCTTGGGAATGTTTTCTATGTTTGTTCTTTAATTCGTAGTACGGAAATCCTATAGCAACTTATTATAAGGATTCCTATGTACTGCATCTCATCAAAAAGTTGAATCCACTTCAAATCTCTTTGAAAGATTCATTTTTTTTACGTGATGTCATCAAACAAACGAAAATCATATAGGATTCAAATGAACATGCCATTACAATCCTATGTTTTTCATATTAAAAAATCATATAGGATTCGGATGGACATGCTATTGCAGTCGTATGATTTTCATATACCCATGTTTTTCAAAATCTTGTGAATCAAAGATGCTTGTAGTGTGTTGGTCCCGCAAGGGAAACTTTCTACGTAGCTAGCATCCTTGCATTGCATGTTTATAGCTGGCAAGTGTAGACCCAGGCACAAGGCTAAGGGTCTTTTGGATCAATCGATTGAGAATGTAGGAATACGAAAAATACATGATTTTGTCAGGTTTGCCAATACACAACAAAGATTGCAAAATACATAAAAAATGTCTCGATCCTATGAAACTGAGTTTACAAATGGTTTGGGGTAGACGTTCGAATTTGAGTTAATTAGATAAATGCCATTGCAATTTCGTCGATTTTGCGAATGACACGGCATTTTTTCTCTTTTGAAAAATGCCAATGAAATTTTGCATCACATGTCTAAATGCCATTATGTGAAATTTCAGACCAAAATACCCCCATCTTCATCCTTAGTCTTCTTCTTCCTCCATCTTCATCAATCTATCGCCATGACAAATTCCAGACAAACTATAATTGTTGGGATGTCACTAGGGTAAGTGTGACAGAAAGGAGTTCGCACGAACAGAACATATGCCACCAGACAAAGAATCAAAATATATGATGAATAATGAACACAGATCGAATGGCAGAATCTCAATATATAACTCGTAGTAGTTCTTATATCCATAATATGTGCATGCCAATCCAATGCTAGTAGTTAGCATATACGAGTACCGTGAACCATCGAAAAAATCTCTAACAAAGATCTACCACAGACATCCTAGAGCCAACTGATACAGTGTGCAGTCAGTGGGTTTGAAGGCGAACATGGAGGTGGCGCCAGGTGAGGGGAGGAAGAGCTGGCAGCTGATCCTGGCCCTAGACCCGGGCACCTTAAGGCCCTACACCTTGACCCGATAATAAACATTTGAACCGGGCTAAGCTTGGCGTTCAGCTTCACCTCCACATCAAAAGCGCAGCCTGACTACTGCGACCTGAAGTTGGTGGTGGTGACCTTCCCCTCGATGGGCTGCTGACCGTCGGAAGCGGGGATTAAGAAGAAGACCAAATATAGGGGTATTTTGGTCTAGAATTTTACATAATGGCATTTTGAGATGTGATGCAAAATTCCAGTGGCATTTTTCAAATGAGGAAGATTGTAATGGCATTTCTCAAAATCGTCGAAATTGCAGTGGCAGATGTCTAATTAACCCTTCAAATTTCTATGGAGTTGAGGCATAGGAAACAATCCATATGAATTTGGTAGCATAATTTATTTGATCCAAAGGCAATCATAGGAAAAACTCTGGTGATGAATTTGGTGGGAAGAATCAGGGGGAGAGGAGATCGGCATGTCGCCAAACTATGGCATGTCGTCAGTCTTTCAGAGCTTTCCTTCTTTTCAATCGATGAATATTTCTAATGAATCACCACAGTAACTTGGAACGACCGGTGAGCCCTCGTGGAGGAAGTGAGATCAGATAGTACAGAAATCATGGTCGAACACGCCGGTAACAAGAATAGCTAAGCAGCAACATTTGATTTTCGTTCACACTTACTGACTCATATGACATAAAATAAAAATGTTCATTGTAGAAGGAAAAAAACAATGACTGGAAATAGCCTCACGATGTCTACCGGACTACCACTGAGCCACACTACGAGCATCACCAATCATCCAAGTAACGGTTGACTCTCAACTACTCTATTCGACTCCGGTCTTCTGTCAATTTTGTTCCAGCTTAAACACTTTCCCAATAAGTTTTGTGTTTTTCAGAATTATTTTCTTGAAGTACTATGTGTGTTGATATGATCTTCGTAGGGGAAACGAAAATGGCATGATGGGCTCGCATGCTTGAACCCACGACGGGCCGTGGTACTGCGTACAGCTGGGCATGTCGCCGTAGAGGCCCATACAAAAGATGGGGGAGATCGAGGCAGCAGGAAATCACTAGAAAAAAGGGTTCTCTTTGCAAAGAGAACCTCACAATCGTTCTAATTGTGACAAGTGTCGGTTTCTCCTTACATGCTCTAATTTTGGTTATCTGCATGTCTGCCATGTGTCACAATTAGATTGAAAGTGGGGGAGTATGAGAGAGAAAAGGAGGGCATGCACGTACGTGCACATACAGTTTTCCCTTTCTGCTTTTTATTTTTCAAATCCGAATTTTGAAAACGAAATATCTTGAGAACCGTTTATCCAAATTACGAACCGTTTTCACCTTTGAGCTCCTCGCGTCGAGATCTTCAAAACTAGATCCCATGTTGATAGGTATCGACGAACTTTTTTTTTGTACTCCCGGTTATGTATAGTTGTACAACCTGTTTCTGTGTAGTTGTACAATATCTGTACAAACTGTGTCTGCGTCTTTGTACAAACTGTGTATAGTTGTACAACCTGTGTCTGTACAAGCTGTGTCTGTTTAGTTGTACAATCTGTGTCTGTAGAACATGTGTCTGTCTAGTTGTACGAACTGTTTTGCGTAGTTGTACAACATGTATATATAGTTGTACAACCTGTGTCTCTACAACCTGTGACTGTTTAGTTGTACAACTTGTGTCTGTACAACCTGTGTCTGTCTAGTTGTACAACTTGTGTTTCTGTCTAGTTGTACAACATGTGTCATGTAGTTGTACAACCTGTGTCTGTGTAGTTATACAACTTGTGTCTATTTAGTCGTAAAACTTATTAGTTGTACAACCTGTCTAGTTATATAGGATTTTCCGGCTGGATCCTATGCCCCGGGATGTACATGCAATAGAGACGTACACGTATGTACGCAGTCAGACGCGCGGAACGGACGTGGGCTTCACTCTCTATCAGGGCCGGCCCTTAGCAAGTGCGCCCTGTGCGGCCGCACAGGGCCCTCAGCTGCCAGGGGCCCCCACCTAGGTATTGTGTACATACAACCAGCTAGAATTAGTAAGGTCTGGGAAAGCCCAATCACAGCCCAGCTGCTTGACCGAGCCAACGATCAGCAGTTTCTCGCTAGTAAAAAAAGTACATCACATCGATCAGCGACCCAAGCATTGACCGAGCGCCTCGACACTCGCCTCCTCGTTCTCCTCTGGCCTCCTCGACTCCTCGTTCTCCACGTTTCCTTCCTCCCCAATCACGACGATAATTCGATAATGGGGTGTTTCTCTCCCGATGCGATTTTTAGACGTTTGGGCGGGATAAATGGAGGAGGAGATCCCTGATTTTTTTCAACAATCTGCAACGGTTAGTACCTCCTATCACCTTCTGTAAATCTCCCTAGGTCTTCTTGTTCTTCATTCGTTCTTCCCTTGCCCGACCTTATTCGTGTCGCTTTTGCCTGTCGTAGAAGAAAGTGAGGAGGGGGATTGGCCGGTACTGCTGTTGGACGGTGTTGCACGAGGCGGCGGCAACGGCAAGGGGGATTGAGGGGAGACTGTGTAGGGGCCCCATTTTTTGTCTCGCACCGGGCCCCAGACTGCTCAGGGCTGGCCCTGCTCTCTATCTTCGCTCGTATGCGGCCAGGCTGCCTTCGCTTGTACTACGCCTCACGAATCACTCGCGCGGGCGCATGCCAGGCAGGGAGCAAAATTCGTTTTTGCTACCGCTAAATGGCCACCACGTGGCGTGCTCGCGTTTGTAGAGTTCCCTTTAAAAAGGGAACCCTTTTCGTAGGTGTACCCGAGGCAGCATCAAATTAATACGACGTGTACAACCTAGAATACCTTTCCATATTTAAAAAAAAAAAATAGAATACCTAGGCAAATAGGACGCTTTGCTATCCATGCAGTGCAGTAATAGAAGATGTGGATGTATTTTGGATTGCAGTGCAGTACGTACGCGTACTTGGATTTGTTTGTCCATCAGTCGTCCGGCAGCTCAGCTGAGGTAAGGCTGGTTAGGTCTGACCATGTCGACGCAGGCAAGGTGTCGCTTTATTCGACTGGTGCCTTCTCGATCGATGCTACTTCTCTACATCGATCCAGCTCGATCTGTAGCTCAGGTAGATACGTCGTACGTCACAGTGCTCGTACTGCCGGCCGGTAACATTGTCGCCAACAGTAAATAACAGCGAATAAGAAGGTGACCGCGTGAAAGATCGTCGAGATTGACGGTGCATGGTGGTGAGCATTTTCCTTTCTCCTGAAGAAAAAAAATGCTCGGTGCTGGCATCTTTAGCGTTTCCACCCCCACTGATCTTACAATGAACACGTACGGTGGCATTCAGCACTGCAACTCTGTCTCTCGCACATTCAATTTCAATGCAGATATCAGCCATGCACTGCCATTCTTTACCTCTGTTCATGGGCACTGGGAACGACGACGCAAACTACCAACAATTAAAAGCTATTAAGAGAGATAGTGGCAGTTAAGAAGCATGCAGACGTGCAGCCCGCTGTCAGCGATCTCTGAGAGCCGAGCACTGAGCTAGAGATTCCATTGATTCATTTCTCCAGCACATAAATGGCGGCACCGGCAGCTAGGGGCAGGCACGCGCCTGTGTAGGAGCCATGTATGCCATGGCAGAACGTTCGCATGCATGCGATCATACACGCGTGGCCGGCCGGCGACGATGTCATCGATCGCCGCAGTCGGCAGTCCACAGTGAACCAGCCAGCGTAGGTCTCTCGATCCTCGATGAGCTTCGCTAGCTAGCATTCGTTCCTTCCGCCCGGATGAGCTTTGTTTCAATCAAGGGCTCATTCATTTTAAACCCATTGATGGGATTTGTGTCGATCGACCCTAGTAGGCAATCCATTATCCTTGAAAACCCATTTTAAACAGTGCCTTTGAAAACATTATGGATGATGGAGAAGTTAACTGCTGCATGCACTAGCCAAACCAATTCCAAATACAAAAACGAAAACGGGATAATTATTTTCAAGCAATCAAATAACAACATGGTGACCGATCGAGGGTTTATTCAGACGTCTTTCATATGCATGCATGGACGTTAGCTAGCTAGCTGCATGCACTTCCCATGTGCTTCTTTCGCACGTACTTCATGCATTACACTGCTCGTGACAATGTACGCACTCACAAACAGATTTCGAGATAAGTTAGATTTCCTTAAATTACTTACAATATGAAAATACCATGCATATAGAAATATATGGATATATGTCTCAGTAGAGACCTTGAACTTTCTGGGGATAGACGGCGGGGCGATGGCCTCGTCCAGCTTCTTGCTGCTCCCGTTGGAGCCTAGCCCGAAATGAATGTTTGGGAAATGTGCCCACTGAAATAGAAATCGGTAGAGATATGTAAACTAAATAGTAGAATTTCGTCTCCGGAGAGATACAGTTCTGATATGGATTTTAAGGGAAGCACTAGAGCGCCTCTTGAGGCAAGGCATTGAAAATCTGAGTTCTACAGGAATTGTCTGCTTGTGTAACCACACATGCCCCAGAAAAGGAATTGTATGCAGCAAAGGTGAAGGCAGATTATAGAGCAACATATGAGGTAAATTCCTATCTATGTGATCTTGCAATTAATTTATGGCTCCTTTAATCAAATGTAGCAATTTATATGAATAAGGAACTTATATATATGCTATATGAAAAATATGTGGTATGGTCAACGGTGAATTTGCATAACATGTACTAACATTCTTTGCTGCGGTGCTGAAGGCTTCTCTGTGGCTTATGTCAGGGTTGTTTGTTTTTATCCTCCGTATCTCCTCCCTGAAATTCATGTGTCAAATTAGTATTGTTTGTATAATAAAAATACAGCTTAATTATTATTAGTACAAGCTTGCCGTTAATTGATTGAAACTCACTTAATAAATCGGTTATACGCTGAAGGAACCCGCTGCCTCTTCTCAGGAGTTGCTGCAAATTTGCAAAGGTTCAACCATATAAAAGTGTAGTTTTGGTCCTAATAATTGCTAGGAAAGTATAGTTGGTATCATCTTAATATAAATATATCGCCTTCTATTGGAAAAATAAGCTGCAGGGAAAGTTTAGAAATGATCTACTCAGAAACCAGAAACATCTTGTCTCTAAACTTGTAAAACTGGATACTCTTGGTCCCTCATGCAAGTTTCTATGATTTTGGCATGAGTGACCAATTTTTGACTTCAGTTCGTCTGCTATATTTTGACATGGATCCTTAGGGGGCGGAGGCCAATGCTCAAAATTTGCAATTGTGTCAAGTTTCGGTCAAAACCAGGCTACTTCACCACCGGGGGCACTAAATATATCTTGTTTTACAGATTGAGTGAGGCAGCTTTCCTGGTTTTGGAATTGATGGACCATTTCTAGACTTTGGCAACAATGAGGGACGACAAGATACTTTTGCTGAAATTAATTAAGAGGTAGTTCATGGATTTGTAAATAAAAACACAATCCTAATACTCATCACATTATATTATGAAAACTTAAACTATTTATTTATAAAATGATTATGTCCAGTGGTATAATGTTATTTGGTCATGAAAGACAAGTTTATAAATTTCATGAAAGAGGTATTCACTTTTTTTCAAAACGTTATGACCGACGCACATAAAATTTATAACTAAGTGACCGATTATATCTCAGTGTCGACTTAGAAATATTACCTCCGTTCCAAAATATAAGACGTTTTAGCAACCTAAACCAGGTTGCTAAAACATCTTATATTATGCAACGGAGGAAGTAGTTATTTATCGTCTGATTAAGACCTTTTCATCCTTCTGTACTTTTTTTGCAGGAGGGGGATCCATTTGTACTTGCCCGTATCTAGAATTCTAGATATTCAGACCGAAACAGTCCTTAGTGGGGATTAATGGTTATTGCTGCTCTTCTCGAGATCGAGAGTTCATGTTCAAGGTGTAATACAGTTTTTTTCCTAATGAAAAATTAATAAATTGTAGTTCATCTATATATAGCGATCAAGAGGAAAGAACAAGTTATGGTCCACATACTAAAAAGCAACAAAAACTATATGCATTGATCTTACGTCGCATGTGTAGCATATGTTCTTGGTCACTTTTGGTTGACAACATCATTGGCATACGGTATTTAGACGAAGAACTATAGTCAGGGTAATTTCCACGAAAGCTGATATTGTGGGCCTTGATATTCTCCTGCCACCAATCCAAATAATAAAGCTAACCAATTAGCTCCAAGCATCATTTAATTTTCAGCATAGCACAGTATAGTAATACAAACTAATGCTAACATATATTAGTTGCAGGATTTGCATTTCACAAACAGCACAAGCTGTGCAAGGTTTATGTTCAAAATTAATGAAAGTGGCACAGCAAAACTTTCTGGTGGACGACACTAGAGGTGTAGGGGGTAGTGTTTTTGCATGTGAGCTTTAAAACTCTTTCCTGTGAGCAAACAGTGTGCATGCTGTAGTTTGTCTTTACTGTATAAAGTACTGAAGCATGACATGACGGATGCATGCTGGCTTTTCTCTGCTACTACTCCTAGCTAGAGTAGCGGTTATTAGGGTAAGCTAAGCTAGCTATTAGTTTGGTTTGGCATCTCCCTTCCAGTTCTGAAACTTGCCATCTTTCTAGCTTCTATGATAGTAGAAAGAAATAATGCAGACAGTTGGCATGACTACATTATCTTTAAGAACAAAAAATATGATGTTTTTGTAGAGAGACTAAATCTATTTCACTAACCAAGGCAAGCACTACAGCTGTGTCTTAGGAACTGATATTAAAAGAAAAAACACCATCAAAGTTCAACCGGGGCAGCCCCATATGTTTACGTATCTTTCATTTAGGTGACTTAATTTCATGCAAACATGATATTTCATGAATATTACTGCGACCGATGTCAACCTGGGAAAGATCTTGCACAGGTGGTGACTGGATTAACCCTCTCAGGTTCACCGACAGCAAGCTAGTGCAGTGCCCACAACGAACGGTCACGATGTTCAGCATGCTATTACTGGGAACACTGACCTGCACATTGGTCAGAAGGAGACACAATCGTTAGGCTCCCTGAATTAATTAATCAAATAAAGATTGATAGCTGAAGAAAGTTACAAGTTCAACGTAGCAAGAAAACAACACAAAGAAGAAGGTAGAAACAGAAGAAGAAAAATAACCAGCTCTCTCTCAATGAAATAACAGGTGCTAAACTCCAAAGATACATTTTCAAAAGGCTGGTGCAGATCTACCCACAGATTTTGCTCTCTCTCTCTCTCTAATTAAGTCGTGCCTGCTGTAAAACAGTTGCTCTCCATGACTTTTATCAGGGCTCTGCTGGACCAAATCAGGACTGGGGCTACCTTTTCCAATGCCTGCCCATTGGTTGCACCTTGCCGTTTCCATTTTCTTTTCAGGGGTGCTCTGCGACCACAACCTGAAGAAGGACCAGGTCGTAGCTATAGCTATGCTTTGTTTGATTCCGCAACCTCCTTCTTTTGGGCGCACTCACTCCCATAAGAAAGAGTAGTATAAGCAAGTGAGCCAAATGCATCTGCAAATGATTGTGTTTGGTCCCATGAGAGGGAGAGTTTGCTCAAATCACACTCCATATAACAAGCTGCCTATTTTCAGAAAATATATGTGCATTATTTGATAGAGAAGCATACAACATTGTAAGTAAGTTGAGGATGTTTTTTCTTAATAAAAATATTCTGAGTGCAATTGCAAGCCATGGCATGCCATGCTCCCTAGCTATATATCATCATGTCTGCTCCATGCTCTCCTTCGGTGCAAAAAAGGATTAAAGATCTCAACTATAAACACTGTAGGAAAGAGAGGAAGATGACAGCGACGGTTCATGCAGAAGGCACTTCACGCGCGCTGGCGAGACTAGCTCACGCTCGAGCACAAAGCGTGCACTGTGCATAGTACATCGTGTAGTAGTGGGTCATGCTGGTGTGTCAACAATCTAGATCCGTCTCTTCTTTTGATCTTTGATGGGTAGCACCGTAGAGAGGAAAGAGAAAGGATCAAGGCCGGCCGAACAGCATTGCAGAGCCGGCAAGATCTTGTGGAATTAATTCAGGATGCACACGGTACATGATGAAATTAACGTAAGATTTGGTTAGCAGAGACCAAGACGGCAGCAAGTTCCTAGTTAGTGTAGACATCATATTGCAAAAAGCTCTCGACATTTTTCGGTTTTTCAACAATTAGTAGAGCACAAGTACATGTAGCCATATACCATGCATATGTAGTTATGTACACATGGACAGACCTCACACTAAAAGATATATTAATCACACTCGTCAGCATTTTAGTAAGTTTAATGCACCACTGTAAACTGTAGAGAGAGAGAGAGAGAGAGAGAGAGAGAGAGCTTCCAATATGTCCCCTTCGATCGGAGGAAGTTCAGATGTATAATCATTCAATGTAGTTGTACATACGGTTTCACTTTCAATTACTTGTACTTAAACACCCAAACCACAAATTGATTAACTCTTCTGCAAAGCTACACACTACACGCAGACAATTGGCAAATTACACCCAAGGAACAAAGTACTTTGTAAACATCAGAGAAGAATAACCAAGATAATCAACGAACAAAGCACAGCTGCACATGAGCATGGAAAAGAGAGGGGGGAAATATAAGAAGACATGAAGCATCCATCACTCGGAATTTCTTGGTGACAACTCACGAGCTACCACAGTATGCTACTGTTCCTCAGTTCCAACAATAAATAAATAAAATGGTGTACGTGGACGTTTAGAAGGCGTTAGAGCGTATAATAGTTAATTAAGCCTATCGTTTCCCTGGAAAAAAAACGTGATTTCATTCAGATAGATAAAGTATAGCAACATTGCACCTAATATTTCATTGCTAATGATCAGTATGTAAAACTCGCTGCCTTCTATAAATTATATCTACGTAAATATTTAATTTTGCTGGTCGTTGTGCCTTTGTGCTTGAAGGAGAGGGAGGAGAGATAAAATTGTTTAGCGGAAAGACATATTTTGGTCAATATAGCGAGGTTATCATTGTTATTGCATGCTCAGGTTGCAAATTCAAGCCAAAAATTCCTTCAAGTAGATTAGTTAGCATCAAATGCTTACAACTGAAATATGTTAGGGCTGTTCTGTAAGTGATTTCTGTTCTTCTTCTTCTTGGATAAAGAAATATCTGGTACTATATATATGTGTGTACAGTTTCCACACCAGCACAACACAATAAGGCAAGAACGCTTGGCAAGAATCGACAAGTTCCCCAAGATCTAGACTCGGAACTGTATTAATTAATTTCCCCGATAAGATGAAGAAACAGTGGGGATATATATATATATACTGGAGAAATAGATATGAAGGATGCCATAATTATAGAAAATTCAAAATTATATCAAAGCACACGAATGAGTACTCCGTATTGCAAATTAGCACACAAAGCACTCCAATCATGAGCATAGATTCGATGAGACTCTGCAAGAAGATTCTTTTTCTTCCTTGGAGTCTTTTGAAAATCCTACTGAATTAAAAGTAGAAGCGGAAAGGAAAACTCAGCTACGGCAAAAACAGAAGGAGCACGGTGTAGCCAGAGAAAAGAGGAACAAATCAAAATTTCTTGGACATCGTTTTCAACAAATCTGAACAAAGAGGCAAAATTCCGCTCAAAACTTAACAAATCCTACTGAATTATTTCGACCCGTCTCTCTTTGTAGATCTGTTCGTCAATCGAGAGAGAGAGAGAGAGAGAGAGAGAGATAGAGAGAGAGAGAGAGAGAGAGAGAGAGAGAGAGAGAGAGAGAGAGAGAGAGGCATATTACCGCGAGAATTGTGTTGCAGAAGTTGCAGTGCACGTAGCACACATGCTCCGCCGGCGCGATCTGTGCCGACATTCTCTTCCGTTCCCGACGTAGCTAGCAGGTATATCGAATAAAAGAAGGAGAGGAGGGGGCGGGGGAGAGGATGAGGAAGATGAAGAAAGAAGGAAGATGAAGGAGCGAAGGACCACTAGTGGTCAGAGTGCCGTCTTCTGATATTTATATCAGTACAACTTGTAAATACAGCAACGTAGAGGACATACAGAGAGGAGCTTGCTAGCGCAACCGGGAGGTGCGCGTGTGCGGGGTGCTTTTTGCTGTGTCGCTCTCCATCCCGAGGACCGTTCACGGCGCTGGAAATGCTAATCTCACTATTGCAGTTGAGGACTCCCCTTCTTCGTTCCCGTGGAAGGATGGACTTGGTGCATTTGGTACCCGGCGTCCATCACACAACACAAATCTTTACTGGTTGAATCCGACGGCAAAGGATTTTTTCTTTGCATCTTTTTTCTCTATCTCTCGCAATCTCTTCTTAGTTGCCATAACTACTTTTGAGATAAATTTGTGGATGTGCATATCCTTAGTCATAGAATTTGGAATATGTCAAGTATAATACATGCACCAACAAGTAGATTAACTGGACTTACCCGCTACATGTACTTAGAACGAAAGGTTTTCTAGATAGATATGTTAGTTGGATTCAACTATTAATTAGTGGTGACACTGTAGCTGTAATGGTCAATGGACATGTAAGACCTTATTTTAGAACCAAGATTGGGTTCAGTTGGGGGATTCCCCCTCACCAATCGTATTTAATACATCTACATACTTCGTGTTGACAAGAGCGCTCGGGAAATGGTTCTTAAGGTTCACCTAAAAAAAAAAGGTTCACCTCATTCTCTATGAACCTCCTCCAGAAAGTAGGACCTCTATCACTTGTGGTAGATCTTAATTTGACCTCCAGCCCTCACAAAATTTCTGAAGAACAAATTCACACCTTGGGGCATGTTTGATTGCATGTGAGTCCTCGAGCAAGGCCCTAGCGATGCACATTGTCCACACGAAATTGCGGCGGGGAATTTTTTTCTCACTGTCCACCATTTTCTCCCCTCTATTTCACCCCCTTCGGCTCACAGTCTAAACTCCTGCCACCATTCCCACCCCCCCCCCCCCAATCCCCCCATCACGCACACACACACTTCGTGCTCTCTCTGCCGTCAGCAAAGAATCTTCTCCTCCACAAGCCGGTAAGCGGCGGCATCTTCTCCTCTGGCCGGCGGTTTTCGACGGCAGGCGGCGACAACCTCTTCCTCATCTTCTATGAGCTGCAATCGTCCGCCTCCAAGTGCTACCATGTCTGTAAGCTTCTTCAAACCCTAGATCGTGTAGCTTAGATCTGTTAGTACTAATTAGATCTTTAGGTCGAGATGGGTCATGATGTAGTTTGAGCAAGTAGTGCTTCATGATTTGCAGTCCGAATGTGCTAGATAATGAAGTTGTGTTACAATTTCAATAGATTTTACATGCTGTGGTAGTTCTTTAGGTCGAGATGGGCCATGATGTAGTTTGAGCAAGTAGTGCTTCATGATTTGCATGTCCGAATGTGGTGCGAAACATGGCCTATGCCATGTTTTTCCAGCGCCAGACCCCAAAGAGCCACGGATGCAAAAAAGCCCCAAATGGATGCAGGTAACCAACCACGCCCTTGGATGCTTCTGCGCAATCCTTACATACCTAGGGTTTCCCACACATCTAAGAGTAAAAATTATCTTGATGAACTCAAAGAAGATCGCCTTTTGGTTGGATGGGATTGTAGATAGGTATCTTCTCTTTATTTTCCTTCAAAAGATTGAGTTTTGTTGTAGGGATTGGGAGATCTCGAGCTGGTCAAATAAGGAGAGAGTGAAATAATATTTCAATCTGAGCTGGTCAACTTACCCCCTCGAAAAAGGAAGGATTTATAGAGCCACATTTAAAATCTAGACATTATGAGCGGTTTGTGCGGGTCTGTATTATCATTCGGAGTTATGGGCTGGGATACAAATGTCCGGATTCGTCAAAACTGGAGCCCAGGCCAGCCTAGAGTCTTGGATCAGTTCAGATGCCACCTAGACTAATCCTGGATTATTCCAAGTCGTCCGGATTTCCATTAGGATTTCTTGGTTACGATCCAGGATGCACACATAGTGCACAAGAAAATTTGAAGAGAACTTTTATCCACCTTGAGTACTCCTTTTAATATGGTGGCATGCCTATAACTCGAGGAAAGTTAAAATGCATGAAATTTGATCAGGTTGTCTCTTTTCCTCTTATTGAATTGAGGGGTCTCATTCTCTTATCTATTGCACCTCATCGGGCTTTGTAGATTACATTAGTCCCAGATCATAGTGTCAACTTCACCAAAATCCACATCGGGAGTAAGATGTTCTTTCAGCAACATACATGTACATCACAAACACAATATGGGTCTAACTAGAAGCCTACTGAAGACCAGCCTCATGAAGATTCAAGACTAGAAAAGGCTCACTTGTGCCTTTCTACCCACCGGAACTATATCAACAACAACTAGGATAATGCACACAAGAACATAATAAGTTAATCCTTGTTGGGTTGGGAGTATAACCACTGCCTTAATCTTCCAACAAAAAGTTTGTTCTTTAACCGTTTGAATTTAGATCGTTGACCATGGAAGTCGTCACTAGATATTGTTGTAACTTATATGACATGTTTACGTATGAACCACACCATTCTTAAGTGGTTTAAAAAGATGATGTTATGAATCATATGTGGTACTTACTCTAAGCGGAACATGCAAGTATGGTTTAGTAATTCCTAATCTTTCAGACACGTCTATTTATTTTTGCAATCCTTTTGAGACAGGATTTCCTATCCTATAGACTCTTGACCGTAGCCAATGATGCCACCATCAAACATGTACCAACAATTGTGTGTAATTTTTTTAATGTCTAGTGCTTTTTTTAGCATGCCGGCCTAGTTATGGTCGAGGGACGGCGTCCCTTATGACATGAGAACGGCGACGACAACAAAGCCAAGTAAGGTGAGCTCGCGAAAAGGGTTAGGGTCACGGGACAAGGATGCCGGGAAAGTGAAAGAAACTGCAATGTTAGACTCGACCGAGGAAATTACACTTTGTTAGGGCTAGAGTCAAGAGCATTCATCAGGGTCTATAATGTGTTGTAATTAGAGTTTTTCCACAAGACACGGCGAGATAAGCTTAATTCGAGTGGCGGAGAAGTTTTATGGGCATTAGGGTTTGAGAGGGGGTTTGGGCTATAGTTGATGAGCCGGTGGAGGTGCCGGGAATTAATGTTGTCAGAAAAGAGTTAAAACTGCTTGCACGAACACAAGACTCACCCTTTTAATTAAATTTGTGTGGTTTGAGGGTTAAAGTTAGAATAGATGGTTGGTATCTTCGCGATCCACTTGGTAGATCTCATCCACTGTTGCACCTGGTAACGAGAGGACTTATACACACACCCTGTCCCTGATGGAGATGGATCTCTTCTTGATTTTCTGTACGTTGGATCGAATTAATATGTGCTTGGCTATCTAGCTAGATATCTCCAGCTGATTTGTTGACGTGGACAAGTCGATCGTGAGGGACTAATTGCCGCCAATGACAAGTCCTAATTGATCGCTCGCTCGCTGCACGCACGGAAATTAGCGAGGGTGACACCACGCTGGTAACCGTACCTAAGTACCCTGATATAAGAGTGAAACGTTCCGTTCCGTTGCGTCAGTTTGGATCTTTCACTTTCTCTAGCGTAGAATGAAAATTCAGACTGGCTCTCCGCGAAATGAGGCTCGTGGAAATTCAGAGCGTGAAAAGGAGAGAGAAGCTAGCAGGAGGGATGGGCCCCAGCTGCACCAACTCTGCGAAGTGGGTCGGGCCCGGCCCGGACGGGGTGCAGGTAGGAGAGCAGACACATGTTCTGTCATCTCGACGGGACGCTTTTGATCCACCCTCTGCACCCATGATTAACTGTCCAACAGAACCTTGCATCGTCTTTCTTTTCTTTCAAGGCTGAAATGCAGCAGACTGCGATTTTAATGGCGATGGGGTCCTGCGGCAGCGGCCGGCGGCATTGCACGGCGCGACTCTGGTCGATGCCAACGCCGTGCGGCCATGCCGCGGCTATGTGCTGTATCCTCACCCGTACGCGCCACGCGTGCGTGTGCTCCTGTAGTCGCTGCTGGTGGCCTGCTTCCCTTCCTTCGTGCAGCTTGCTAGCTAGGCAGCATTGCATTGCAAACTCTCTCTTGCCCTTGAAGAACGCGATCGATCTTCCTTTCACATAAGGGCATGTAGAGGTAAGAAAACTTTTATTTTAAGACTTCATTCAATATTTAGAGATACAAATGATTCTAACAAACAGGAAAAGATTGAACGATTCGACCAGCCAGGTCCGTCTCGACACCAAACAGCTTCGGCTCTACTCTTTTGTTTTTACCGCCCCAACTTTTTTTCTGCCTCTCCTCCCGTATCGTTGCTGCGCGCCGATGCTCCCCCACGCTCCATTTTCTCCTTTTCTCCTCCATCATCGCGTCCGGGAGGTCATAGAGCTCGATGTACCGCCATGGACGCGACAATGGTGGAACACAAATACGAGGTTCTCATCGTGACGAGCTTGCAAATATGGTAGACCGAGGGGAACATGTCCGGGTTCGTCGAATCCGGCACTAATGGGGATCTGGCAATGCCAGTGCTCCAAAATAAAGGTTAGTGATTTGCGAGGCTCGTGTGTATTATTTTGATATGCTACAGGTTCATGTGTGTTTTGGTGCAGACACATGGTCAACATTCCACGAGGACTGTGTGGTGTGTATTGCAAATATTTTGTTAATTGTATAAGTGTTTCTTAGCTGTTCTACAATGGCTGGCTTGCATGTTTCATACTTGCCATGATTTTTTCGTATTTAGTAGGACCAACAAGGATTTGTGGGATACCCACACATTTTGCTACATGGTTATGTTTAAACTCAGCAGTTCAAAAAAATACGTGTAAACTATAGAATATTGCGACCTGTTTTGCATGGTTTTTGACATACTACAAGGAAAATACAATGATCCACGGTTGAACTGCTCAGGATAGCGGTTAGATCGAATGGCTCGGGAGGCATCCGGTCTGTATTTCTTTCCACTCGACCAACACATAGACTCGCCCTAATAAAGTTGTTATCAATGAACTATTGTTGTGAGAAGATACCTAGTTCTCCTTTGTGCCTATTTAGATAACACTCACATTTCGTGATTATATTTTGACCATCTGTTACACCGGTAATGTATGAGCAACATGTCATAAATTTTATGCCATTGATTTATAAATTAAAAGGATATAATTTCGGTGGCACATAAACTCATGTTTTGTCGATTAAATTGATGGGTAAGTTGATCTTTCTGTAAATAGGGGCAAAGAGTGTGGTAGAAAAGATAGCTTCTCTTAAATGCTAAGAGATGAGCACTTACAAAAAAAAGGCATTTACCAAGTTTTTTCCTCTGGCTTTTAACTCAGCAGTTCACCAAGTGAGAACTCCTCGGAACAGGCTTTCGCCCCGCTTTATAAATGAAGCCACAACGGTCGGACTGATACATGGTGGTGAGTAAACCCTCTTAGAAAGCAAGTCAAAAGAAACGACAAACGAGAGGGAAGCGAAGCCCCCCAACTCCAAGTCAAGCATGAAACTGGAGCAGGCCACACCTAACACTAGGCAACCTAGACTACCGAACAAGAACGAAGACGCGCCTCTAGATAAAAACCACCGGATAACGTTTGCATTGAACACACCAAGCCATTACTAGAGAGAACCACCTGCCCACCAAGTGAGAACTGACAACGCCAGATTGTATATGCCCTAAATGGTTGCAGTAAGCTAGATCAACTGTGTTACAAATTAGGGATTTTAATTCAAAGGATTTCAGAGAGTTCTCTTATGAATTTTACGACCAATAGTGATTCAAAGGATTTCATAGACATCACAATTCACAAACAGGTTGGCCCCTTCCCAAGTGTGGTAGTAATTAAGCCTTAGTTCGAACGTGCGTTATCTATTTCCATCATTGTGGTACTACAGCTATCAAGCTAGCTAGGTTCATGCATGTCTACAAGTTAAGGAATGTCCAACGACCATCAAAAATTAGTTTTGATTCTGTGGCAAACACTGGGAAGGGGGGACACTGCATGGTGATCAATGTCATGGGCCGGGGATCTCGCTGGATGGTGTGGAGGCAGTACAATTACTGTGTGGGGCTGATGATCGAGTTTGGTCTAGGTGGTTACTGTATCCAACGTTCTCCCTCCTTTTTAAATATATGTCTTTTTAGATCTTTTAGCTTTTTCCTAATTTATACATATCTAGACGTAATTTAGTGGATAGCCCGCACATTTTACTCTTTATTTGGTCTGTATTAAAATGTCTAAAACATCTCATATTATGAAACAAAGAGAGCGTAAGTTTATACAGACAAAATCCAAAACAGTGGAGGAGTGTTGGCTCATAACTCTGAGGCACTTTTTGCCCAGGAGCTTTGCGACTTACTCACATGTTTAGAGGCGACTAGTCCGGGATATTGCAAAGACATTGCTTGCGTCTTGGCAGGGAATGTTTCGGAAGACGTAATCAGGAAGGTGGAGAAATCACTCATGAAGGTTACTATCAGGGGCAAAAGAAGAAAGAAGGGAATGACAAGGAAAGTTTAGGCAGCTTCGTGGTCCTAGAGTTGTCCTCAGTTCGCGGTTGGTTTAGGTAGAGGGAGGTTGTTGCTTTGGATGTTGTTTGCTTTAGTTGTTGCTCTTTGTGGTTGCGTGGGCTCCTTCATATGGTGTTGGTGTTTGGTATATGGTTTTCGTCCCATTTTTTCCGCAAATAAACCGGTCACCTTCTTCTTAATTAATGGATAAGGCAAAGCTTTTGCCTTTGTTTCCAAAAAAAACTCCTGATCCTTACGAGGCGTCACCAATATCTCACGTTCGCTCATCGGTGATATCGTTGGTCCAGCCATATTTTCCTCAATCATTAACAGATTCATGGATACATACATGATGCTTCCCACGGAGTACTATGTACGTAGACGTCCATATACGACACACAGGTGAAGGGGGTGTTTAGGTAGCTAGGCGCTGACCTGTGCGGCCAGGTGGCTAACACGTTTAAAAACGCTTTCCTCTTTCCCCACATGGTGAGATCTTGGTATTTCCGTCGCCGTGGGGGCCCAAATCGGCACCCCTATATATCATTGTCTTTGCCATGCTGTGTACCTCCTTGTCCAATTACCTCACACGACCAACACCCCAAGGAGTGAAGTGAAAGGAGCTTGGGGTATCTAGACAGCCTATATATCCTCGTCTCTGGAATACTAGTACATACATGCACATATGAGCATGCTAGCTTGTGAATACAATGATCTCTTCGATTAGGTTGCCTTGGAGAGGATTGGGTTCGTTTCAAGCAAGTAGGGGAGATAGCAAGTTGCAGCCCAAAACAGCTTCACAACTAGATAGAGGTGACACAAGTTTTTGAAAGGTTCCAGCATACAAATAAAGTGGACAGCATTGCAATTTACTAATGTTCGAATACTAAGAATCTAGTAAACACTAAGTAAGCATTACCAACAAGCGAGACTAGAACAATAATTTGAAGACGGACATCGGCGCATTATACAATCGAGAATTAGCAGTTTCGCTACACCTAAACTTGATAGTCTCGGCGATCATGGGCCAAGTTATGTACCAGATCCAGAGCCTCTGTAACACTCTAGCAACTTTTGTAGATATTTAACGATGCTACTGAAAATGATAAATATAAATGCATAATGGGACATGCATGAGTTAATTTCTGGTGTAATTAGATAATACTTGTTTGTTCAGGCTTTGTATTAAAATAAATTCATTCTAGCAAGAGTTTT
Source organism: Poa pratensis (assembly GCA_947311845.1). Classification (NCBI taxonomy): domain Eukaryota; kingdom Viridiplantae; phylum Streptophyta; class Magnoliopsida; order Poales; family Poaceae; genus Poa; species Poa pratensis. Next base: position 37,002,921 of record CAMZMU010000040.1, read on the forward strand.
TCTTAAACATGCCGAATTAAATAAAGAACTTTTTGTAAAAAATATAATTTAAGTTTCAGCCTTAGAATAATGCATATTTAAAGGTATTATAACGATACCAATATGTTCCCTACTATACTCGAGAGTGTTTAAATTGCAAATTCTAATAAACTGTTATTGAATATATTATATTACATGATATATGAAAACCATCATTACTTTACTGGTAAGATAAATTACGACGATGTAAAATAGTTTGGTATAAATATTTGAACTCTTCCTAGGACCACAAAATGGTACCCTCAACGTTGATTTCGACAAAAAGATCCTTCGATTTGTAGAAACTGGTGTCAACGTGGTGGATGCATCCACAACAAAACAGAGTTTAAGTTACACGGTCATGTAATATATAGAAAAATGTGTGACAGAGTAAAATTGCAGTAACACATCATAAGTTTGCTCCATTGAGAGTAACACATACTTGACAAGATGCTAAAATGTGTTATAGTGATATTGCAATAGTAGCATATATGTTTGTGTTGCTACTGATGTGTTACAAGTAATACATACAGTAACACGTAATTATGTGTTGACGCAAAATGTCACGAGCTATATAACCCTGACGAAAAAAGAATAATTTAATATCTATATTTATACATAAAAGCAAGGATTTAAATTTCCCATTTCAGTTACTCGTCTTAATGCATACTACCGCTATAGAGAATGTTACTAGCTATGCAGGGATATTGCAATAGTAGCATATTTCTGTTTGTTGTTTTTACCAGTTCATGGTGACACCTAGTAGTAACAAATGAAATGAACCATTACATTTTCCGTGCTCCGTAATTCTAGTCTAAACTGAGATGAATTACAATCGGTGGGCTAACATAATTTTCATTACATTATTAGAAGGTCTTTTTCTGTGACTTGAGGTAATATTTTACATATGGATTTTTTGTGTGAGTTGAGGTTATCTTGTAGTATATACGTTGAACCTTGTTTTCTTACTTAAGTTATATGCATGTATATTTTCATGCCTCTTTATTGCCACTATTGTTGCTTTGATGCATATTACTGAATGGATATGCTATACAATATAAGATCAGTAATGAACAAACATGGTATCTTGCTTTAATTGCAGGAAAAAGCGAATGAATTAATGAAGAGTGAGGCACATGAGAACGTGGAAATAGACTCATATGTCTTGAGCAAAGAGGAATCATGGAAAAGGAAAAGCACAATTCTGTTAGTAGGTAATTGTAGCCATGGATTCTTACTCGACTGCTCTGTGAACTTGTTCGCATCAACTAGAGTACTATAATTGCAGACAAGGAGATATACGGTGGTTGACTAGTCAATTGTTAGATTGTGCGGTTCTCGAGAATTATTTGTTTCCTTTAGTTGAATCCCATTGAAATTTTCAAATGAACTTCTGTCATGCTTCACCATCCGACTGATGTATCATCTTATTCGAACGATATCTATTCCCTTCTATGGGTCATCTCGTATGTTGGGCAGATTCCTCGCTAATACAAAGCTGCTGGATTCTTGGTATGATTGGAAGATACCAGAGAATCTTTTGGGCAACTCTGAGTTGCCTCTTCTGGCCATCACCGACATCGACCTCGATGTACCTAGAGGAACTGCAATTGACACAATACTTTGTTTTTGCAGGTTATAATTATTTTCTAAATAACATGCATGCATTCATTTGGACAATAGTCTATCTGCTGATAATCCATCTTAAGTGCAGGGAGGATTTTGTTCAAGTCGTACATGTTCTTCCCCAACGGTTGCTCTTGGCCCCTATGTAGGCGAGGCAGTGACGCAGAAGCAATTAGAGAATCTTCCGTATGCGCAATGCTTCCAAATCTATAATTTTGTTGAAAAGGCTCGAGTTGCATCTGGTAGTGCGCGCGGCTCCATCCACGAAAACAAAGCATGGGCTTGCACATGCCTTGATCCCAAGCGGCTCTGTTCCTTTGTTCGTCTTGTGTACCGTCTCCAGAATTTATGCCCCGTCGATGGACATATATGTATCAACATTCAACAGTGACATATATTACATCAGTTGCTTGCATCGCTAGCTTAGGTAACTTCCTCGATCTCCCAGATGATGTGTGAATTATAATGTTTCCGATCCACACGTAATTTGACATCAGTTCTCTGTAATATAGTACTATACTACCCGGATTTCGCATGAAAAAAAAAAAGTTGAGGACCTCTCTTTGATGCCTAACGATGGCATATTCTTTTCCAATTCGCCTCCAGTAGCCAGAGAGAGTAGAATGGAATCGAGATTCCTCGAGCCTTTTTCTTCCTTTCGCTAGCTCGATCCGTGCCGTGCGTGGCAACGGGAACGGCCGATAAGACGTGACCAGAGCGAGAGTAGTGCACGGGCGCTAGCTGAAAAGATGGCGCCGGTGGTACATGCATGTTCCCGTTGCGTTGCGTTTTCAACTCAAGTTCGATAGGTGATGTGTGAAGAAAAGTTGGATGGCTTTTAGCTCCAAAATGCCCCGTGCGTCGATCAGCCAGTTGCATGCAAATAATTCAGTGCCTCCTCCAGCTCTACGTACGTTGTGTCTTTTCACTTGAAAAATTGCAGTTTCAAGCTCTAGCAAAGAGATATGACTATGTTTTATACTACATCCGTTCCAAAATATGAAATGGTTTAGCATTTTTCTGATTCAACATACATAGACGCGTTTCAGAGCGTAGATTCACTCGTTTCATTCCGTATGTGGTAGTCTGTATTACAATATCTAACATATTTTACAATTTGAAACGGAGAGAATATATGAGTATATGACTATGCCAAAGTTTCAGCGCACGCGTCGCCTTTCGCCGAGCAACTACTACGGAGTAAGTACATCTTACGGCCGTGACTGCTGCAAACAGCCGATCGAAGTACACCGCATACAGGGTCGAGAAGGATTGAAGTAATATAAAGGGATGGATGCTTTCATGCATGTTCCATTGACGGGTCATGTCATCTCACACACTATAAGAGAACCTATTATTAGAGCCATTTTGCTTGCGGCACTGCTTTGAAATGCCCCTAAAAATCATTTTTAGTGACATTTCAGTTGAAGTGCCTCTGTAAATGTCATATTTAGTGGCATTTTTTTCCAAATTACCTCTGTAAATGACATTTTTAGTGGCATTTTAGTTAAATTGCCTCTGTAAATGGCATTTTTAGTGACATTTTAGTCAAAGTGTCACTAAAAATGCCATTTTTTAGTGGCATTTTTAGTGACATTTTAGTCAAAGTGTCACTAAAAATGCCATTTTTAGTGGCACTTCTTCAAATTGCCTGTGGAAATGCTTTTTTTAGTGGCACTTTGTAGAGTGCCTCTGAATATCTGACGCATAAGGAATGAAAGGAACATACAGTACTACTCATACTCATATTATATAAATTTCATAAACCACACATGTAGCATAGGAAAAGCATTAATCTACTTTAGAGGCATTTTTTAATGAATGCCTCTGAAAATACCAAAATCGGTAAGAACGGAATATCACAGATTTTTTTTGGGAAGAAAGCTGAAATTGAAAAGAAAAAAATAGCACGCATAGTCCAACATATGTTTCCTCTGTACCTCGTTATTTTTTTTTTGGACGAAAAGTGATTTTTTAACCGCAGTACGAAAAGTGATTTACCACTGATTAAAAGGTATAAGCGTACTGAGTCAAGGTGATTTACTGCGGAACGGAACGACTTGGGCCGAGCCCATCTACTGACGAGGTGCGCGTGCAAATGTGGGCCGAGCCCATCTAGTGACGAATTACACGTACAAACTTGAGCCCATCTCCTTCTCTCATTATGTCAAAAAAAAAACACAGACTCTCCTTCTCAGTTCTCGTCTTCTTCTCCTTCTCCACTCGCGATGCGCCGCCACCGCTGCCGCTACGGCCGTCGCCGGCCTCTCCCACGCCGCCGTCCACCGGCGCGACCGTGCCCCTATATCCCCTGCCAATCCCCCACAGATATGATACCTCCCCGATCTCGTGCGCGTCCCCGCGGCAAACCCTAGCCTCAGGTTTTCTCGGTCGCCCGGGCAACGTCGGTGTTCAACCTCGCCCAGCAACCCTAACCCTAGCCGCTGCTGTCGCTCACGATTCCGGCCATCGCCGGCTCGATCTCCTCCGCCAGCTCCCATCTCCGCCACCCATGTTGTTTCCTCGACGAACACGCCTCCTCCAACTCTCCCTCGATCTCCTAGCTGCCTGCCCCGACACCCTCGAGCCCCGGCGGCGGCGGCGGCGATTGACCACCTTCGAGACCGCGGCGGGCGTCGATGCCATGTGCATCCACGGCGAGGTGCTCCGCGGCATCTACGGCTACGGCTTTGAGAAGCCCTTTGAGATTCAGCAGCGCGCCGTGCTCCCCATCATCACGACGTGCTCGTCGTTCCGCTTCTCCTCGTCTCCGCCCGCGACCGGTGCGCTCCGCGCTTTCCTCCTCGTATCCGGTGGTTTCATCTACAGTTTTACCTCTATACGAATCATCTGCGCCGCAGGAGCAGGAGCCCCGCGAGACTGCGGGCCTCAGGAGATTCGACGATCCGCGAGACTCCTCCTTCCCCGACGCCGGTGAGTCAGCCTCCCCTTCCGCTTCTACCGTATCGCGCGTGCTGTGTATATAAGCTAAGATCTCTCTGCCCCGAGCATCCCTGCTCGGCTGCTCGCGCATCGTCGCTCGGGATTTGGTCGATGCTGAACTGTTGATGTGCTGCTAGGTTCGATGTTTGGGTTGCGTGGTGAGAGAATTGCATTGCGATTGCCTAGGCTCGTGTAGCGTAGATGTCCTTTGCGCTTGAGCTGCTGCGTCCCGTTTAGGTCATCGGGTGTGCGGAGATCAGGCACACTGGTATATCCATGGGGTTTGTGCTCTGCTTCCACCCCTTCGTGTCTTCCATTGGGTTCGAAACTTGTGTTCTCATGGAAGGATTGGTAGTAAACTGCCCCGGTTTGATTAGAGAAGTATTGTACTAGTCTTATGCTGAAAATTAAGGAAAAGTGGGTTTCTAGAAAATAAGCAAACGTCAGATGCGCATAGATAGGTCTGTTTCTATTGAACTGCTCAGTGAAGGAACCTCATCCATCATACTATAATGTAGCAGCAAATAACTGGATGTACTGAACGGTTCTGTTGCATAGACTGCTTCCAATTTTGGCTTGGGAGTTGTCTTGTGTTGTCTAGCTTGTGTTCAGCAGCAAAGTAGTTAGTACTCAGAAATCAGCTGTGTCTCAAATTTAAGATGTTCTGCTTGTGTATTTTGTGTCACTTATTTTATAGCGTATTCCTCTCCAAAACCGAAATAGCATAGGAGGGGATTCTAATAGATCGACAAGACCTTGCACATTGTTCTGCACATACCGAATCATTTCAATGGATCGCACCTACGATGTTCTGTGTTCATAACTGAATTCTTCGCTATCTTAAGTTCTTTTTCTTGGGACTTTAGACCTTACACCACTACCTGATGACAACAAAAACACATGCCATTTACTAAGTTAAACACATGCTAACTTAGATTGATTGAAGATGTGCTGCTTTATTTAGATGAATTACTGGTATAGATAGGGGTGTGGCCTGTTCCTTGGAAACGTCTATTCATTCCCCTATGTTTAACTCAATCTATATCATGTATCATCACTCAGTATATCTGACACTTGAGATATTCATGTGGACTGTGTCGTGGTATTGTCACGGCAGATGTTACCGGGTGGTAACTTGAGATTGGAGGCAAGGTTGTCGTAGCGTTCAGGAGATGGTTTAGCTCACTAGGGAAAAAGGATGTATCCTGGTTCAGCATCTCCATTGGAGATAAAGACCTACTTCCAGCCGTGTTTCTCTTTACTATGATGTCGATCTCGATAACCCGGCGGATAACAACACCGGCGGGTTTCGAGTCTAGGTTACAAAGATTCTCTCTCGCTGTAAAGCTTGTATGTCTAAAAGTCTGTCCTGAACTATGACCTAGGAGCCGGTTTATATAGACACCCGGGTCTCCTAGTCAATACAAGGCAAGGCCGGGTCACGCCCGAACTCGGAGTCCTAACCAAAGTCTAGCTCTTCTATCTTGGCCTCCAAGTCTCGCATACCGCCTCCGGGTCTTCTAGAGCCTTCCTTGATTACACCGGGTTACCGACAAACACTACGGTCCATCAGTATAACCCGGCCCATGATGATCTTGTGGGCCTTACTAGTCTTTCCTCCTGGCAGGCTATAGTTTCCCTGTCCATGGGCCTACCGGGTTATCTTTCCCCCAACAGACCGTGCACTATCCAACTTCGATTGTCATTAGGATGGTTGATAAAATTTCAGTTGATGTGCCTCTCTGTTTTCAAGGCGTCGCCTAAACGCCGCCTAAACGCCGCCAAGGCATCCAGTCGCGCTGGATCCGACGACTGGGAGCGACGCCCCGGAATTTCGAGTTGGGCGCCAGCCCAGGGAAAAAGTCGTCGCCCCGCTCGTCTGGGCCGGCAAGATTGAAAACTTTGGGGGAGAAAAGGAGGCAGCGCTGCAGGGGAGAAGGCTGGAGGCGGTGGAAAAGGAGTTGTGGCGGCTGATTTCGGTGAGGGGCGAGCTGCTCCGGCGAGGATTCGACCACTCCGGCGAGGTTTCTAGGGAGATGACGAGGAGGGGAGAGAGAGATCGAGGACAAGGGAGAGAGGCGGCGTGAGGGAGGAATAGGAGGGATGCGGCTGTGAAAACTGAATGGTTCTGATACTTTAGTACTACTAGGGTTTTCTGGTGGGCCTTATTGGGCTATATTTTATACGAAAAGTAGACTGGGCCTTATTGGGCTATATTTTCTGTTCCTAAATCTCCAAATTTGCTGGCATATGATGCATAATTTACATTTTCCTGCCATATTATTTATTTATTTATTATTATTACGCCCAACGCCCAATTGTCGCCTAGGCGTCGACATGTCGACTCAACTCTTCGAGTTCGACTCGACTCGACTCGACGACGTGTGAACAAAGATGTGCCTTTAACTTATTGGTCATTTTGTACTTATCTTTCAAGCAAGATAAATATTTATTTTGTTTTGCCCATACAAGATGTAGGACTGTTTTGCTTACTGCAGCTAATCGTACTTGATAATTTGTACCTCAGCCTGCAAGAGAACTCAAATAACTCCAGGTCTCTAAATTAGCTGATGTAGTACTTCTTCTTCCTCTTCAGCTCTCTCAGAAGTTAATTTAATGTAAACAGTTTTATCCTACAGGGAAGAAAAGAACACGAACAAGACATTATGTGCCACGGATTAATTCAGCTCCTTACGCAATAGTGATCACTCTCTACAGGTATGATATTCTTGGAGTCTATTTTACAATACGGTACAGTTCCAGTGATTCTTTGTAACACACGGTTGCTGATTTCAGCTGGTATTTTAGTGCATCACTAACAATCTTGCACATGTGGCTATGTAGGGTAATCCAAATATATGACAGTTGTTTGGTACATGAATCGGATCCTGCTTTCAGTATTTTGGTTCTATACTTATCTCCTTCTCTTTTATTTGCACCCCGAGTGCAATCAGGCCACTCGCAAATGGGCTATCTGACATTAGCTTCAGGGATGCATATGGGAAGGATAAGGTGTTTCCCTCGCCTCTGCATTTTTGTGCCACCTAGACTTGCATATTTTCTATTCGACATTAGTGATCACTTAACTACTGTCTAGCCTTACCATAACCTGCTACTTGTACAATACGTTTTGTACAATCCACATCTGTAGTTTGGCAGTACCCAAGGGGCTTAGACTTTTGATCTGTGTGACAGTAGATCATAGACTAGCTCCAAGCTTATTAACTTAAAAATTTGAAATCGACATACACAGCTGCGATCTGTGAATGTGCCAATTTCCTTAGACAGTAGGCATAGAAAGGACCGAGCCATTTGCCAATAGCCTTATTCTCGTATAGTTTTTTGAATACGCAAGAGCTATGTGGTTATAGGTTGCTCACTTGAATGCGAAAATCACATTTGGATTTTTATTGTAGTCATATATTTTGGGTACGAAGGGTGCTGGTGTGTTTTATAAGCTCAGTGATTTAAGTTCTTGCTTTCCATGTAAAGTGACCGAAGAGAGCAGCGACTGAGATTTGTGGAGTCCAGTCCACTAAATTGTTATGCTTCAAAGGAGGTATAGGTCTTTGTATTGAATACCTGGGTGATCTATCCTACACCCCCATGTACTTTTCTTGTGCATAAATCTGTTTGGTTGTTCTGTTTGTGGATAGAAATGTAGAATGTTGTCTTACTGCATATTCATGCCCACTATTCTGATGAGTGATTGGCTGTACCTTTTACTGTTCACAAGAATTAGCACTACCTAGTACTTTGCAGTGTAGAAACATTTTAAAAGAAGTTAGATGACATAATTCTTCTTGATACTACCAGATATTGCATCACTACTCTTGATTATAAGTTGTGAGTTGTTAGCAATGGATTTAGTCTTGATAGTTGTAAGTTAGCATTGGATGTAGTCTTGATATGAGTAGTAAACTTGACTTGTTCTTCTCATATGGAGTTAATCTAGATGCTTAGCTTCGCCTGGAGTTGATTGCTGCCTACGTTAGTTGAAAATCTCCTTGAGCTCCAGTCTAGGTTATCTGTGTAAGTCCACTGTTTAAGCCACTGTTAATGATTCATGACTGATGATTTCTGGTATTTGTACATCATACATCAAGCACATGATTACCTCACCCACCAATCTTTGCTACTATTTATTAATTGTACTATTCAATCCCTTTTGTCCTTTATATAGTATTAGCATGCTCTGAGTACTTACCAAACTAGTGCCCATTTTTTCCAGGTTCTTGCTACTAATTTGGTAACTCTTGCAGTTACTCTAGTTTGTCATATAAAGCCCAAAGGTGTTTTCCACCTGATAGCAATGCCTGATAAGCAATATTTAAAATAACCTTATATGTTTTATATCGAAATCCATGGTGTGCCGTTAAGTTCTAAATTAATTGCTATTATCTATATAATTTCGTTCTTGAAGACATGAATATAACTTAGTTATGATTAATGGGTACCGTTTCTATTAGTTGTCATTGTTTGTAAAACGAATCTGGTTTTCATTGCGCAATGACTAGTATGTTCTCAAGGAATCTTGTGTAAACTCGTCCCCTCGCTGTGCAGATCAGCATGCCCGGGTGCAAGACAACTACCTCCCAGAGAGCTTGTGCATGGAAGACTGGAGAGGGGTGTGGCGACGGAAGAAGACAACGGGTGATGCTATCTGGAACATAATTCCAATTTATCTGTTTGTTATTACTTGGATAAGCTACACGTGCTTGTATTGCTTCAGACCATGGCAGTGTCCAGATTTATCTCTGTTTGTATTGCAAAATATTCTTAATGTAATCCTGTGCAGTGCCAATTCAGATTTATTCCTATATTGCGAAATATTTTGAATGTAAACCTGTGCAATTACAAGAATATTGAATTCCTGAATGTATGTTATGAATTCCGGAGTGTATGTTATGAATGTATGTTCTGCTATGCAACTACTTTTTACAGTGGAATTGATTAGAGGCATTTGAAAAACAGTGCCCCTAAAAAGTATAGAGGCATTTCTGGAAATGCCACTAAAAATAGTTAGAGACATTTGAAAAACAGTGCCCCTAAAAAGTATAGAGACATTTCTGGAAATGCCTCTAAAAATAGTTAGAGGCATTTGAAAAACAGTGCCCCTAAATAGTATAGAGGCAAATCTGGAAATGCCTCTAAAAATACTCATTTTTAGTGGCATTTTACTTCAAATGCCTCTATGATTTTTAGCAACACGATTATTGGCAACGCTTTTTAAAGTGCCACTAAAAATACTTAGAGGCACTTTGGGGATTTTTAGTGGCATTTCAAAGTGCCTCTAAAAACATGTTCTCTTGTAGTGACAGCGCATTGACGTCTCCACTGTACTCCTGTCGCCCATGTTTCCGGGATAACGATACCCACGCAGCAAAACAGGCAGCCAATCAGTGACCCCGTATCTCTACCTCCGAGTATCGCCCTGTGCGGCACACCATGTGGCGACCTACGTTGCCCATGCATGATTGACACGAGCCACGGCCAATAGGCGATAAAGCTAGCAATGCTACCCTGTAGTGTGCACGCTAGGTGTACGCATGGGTTTGCATCCGGTAATGAGCTTCTACAACTCATATGGCGCACAACCTCTATCTCTGGCCGTCCGTTCCCACGATTGAACGGCCGAGATTTGGCGTCATTTGACGCCAAATCTCGGCTGTTCAATCACACGAATGGACGGTCGAGATACGGGTTGTGCGCCATATGAGTTGTAGAAAATCCATTTTCGTTTGCATCACTACTAACTGAGATAGGAGAAGATATATATACTCTTTTTCTTTTGCGAATATCTAGATGTATACCCATGAATCCACCTAATTAAATTTCATAGCTTATGACCTATATATGAGAGTACCAAGCTCATAGCTATTCGTATTCTTAGCCATTTACCTACTCCATATCACGATCCATGTATTTATAAGGAGCAAGGTTTTCCAAGGATAAAGATGAAATAGCTTATACCTTAGCTTACTTCTTTGCCTTAGAATTGTCCAATTGCATGTGTGCATTGTCTAGCTAGTGTGTTTATAGACACCAGGGATTTGATAGGTGTAGGCTTAGAAGACATCGGGAATTAATGATGGAGAAGCCTACTTACAACATGCACTTTGGTGTTGTTATTGGTGTCGTGCATGTACTCTTAGACTATCCATAGTGGGAGTAACTTCACTAGTAACATAGATGCCACCTAAGCAAAAAATACTATGTGGCATGTAATTAATGAGGAGAGATGCAAATAGAGTAACTTAGACTAGCCATAGTGGGGAGTATCATACACTAGTATCATGCATATGATACTAGTCTATGTTACTAGTTCCATAGTGGGTAGTAACATATTTGTGGTATCATATACTAGTGTATTTATTAGGTTGCACACACATCTTGTCTTGGAATCCGTTATGTTACGGTATCTATCTATGATACCACTACCATCTCTCTCCTCATTAACTGCAGTGACACGTCATCTTTTTGCCAACGTGGCATGCATGATACTACCTATGTTACTCCCACTATGGCTAGTCCTTGTAACACTAGTAACATCACACTTTTCAAGAAAAAATGAGTCTATAGAGTAATAAATGAGACCATATATGACACCACCTCTTTGTTACTTTGCACTATGAAGGTAGTAACATAGTCTAGTAATATGTGTATGTTACTAGTTGAAGTTACTCCCCACTATGACTAGTCTTATGCAGCAACTTGTTTCCCTGTGTCTCGTCCTCCGCTCACGAGCCGACCCTTCATGTACGGAGTGTCACGTACGCCACACTCTCATTCTTTTTGTTGAATGAGTGGCATGACCTATTCTTCCTTTGCTAGGATAATATGGGGATCAGCCGATAATTTTTTTGTGTCAATCATATTGGAGAAAAGAGGGCAAGGGAATCTGGCTTTTCAGCTCATAAGTGATGCGGACTGTGCAACCTCGAGTTGACCTATAGAATTAAGTAACAATAAAACTCAACCATCTAGGTGCTTTCTCAGAATTTTGACATTCGTGTCTGTCCGATTCTATCGTCCAGTGCTCCAGATTTCCTGGTCCTTTGGCCGAGCATCGTTTCGTTTACGGTCCCTCCACCGTAAAAGGGCTGCTACTCTGCAAACGGACATGGGTGGCCTGTCCTCAACTGGGCCGACGCCATGCTACTAACTAAGATAGGTCTAGATATATATACTCTTTTTTTGAAAAATATCTAGATGTATACCCATGAATCCACCTAAATTAAATTTCGTAGCTTATGACCTATGAGAGTACCAAGCTCATAGCTATTCGTATTCTTAGCTATTGACCTACTAGAGTACCAACGACTTCATGTCACGATCCAAGTATTTATAAGGACCAAGGTTTTCCAAGGATAAAGATGAACAACTTATACCTCATCTTACTTCTTTCCTTAGAATAGTCCAATTGCATGTGCGCATTGTCTACTGTGTTTATAGAAACCAGGGATTTGGATTTAATAGGTGTAGGCATAGAAGACATCGTGGATTAATGATGGAGAAACATACTTACAGCATGTACTTCAGTGTTCATTGTTTCAATGCCTCTCCCTCCTAGTTTTATGCCACAACTATTCTCCATCTGCCTCGTTCCCCCTCTCACGAGCCATCCCTTCATGCACAAAGTATCATGTGTACGTCACACTCTCATTCTTCTTCTTGAATCAATGGCATGCACAACTCTTCCTTGGATAGGATAAACTGGGAATAGACGACCAGGGCCGGTCCTGAGATTTTAGGGGCCCGGGGCGAAACTAAAACTTGTGGCCCCTAATTTAGACATCTCTTGCTTTATTATCAAGATTATCCCAATTTCTTGGATCATAAATATCCGAGGTATAAACTGGTTGTTCATCAACACTAGCAAACTTTGTATGTGCATCCGTTGAATTAGCTACATTTTCAGAGCCACTTGCATTGCTATCGCCGATGTTGGTGTCGATATTTTCTTCTTGCTGGTTAGATTCATAATTCTAATTTGCTTGTTGCTCTTCTTCCACAACAACTATAGCCAACTCATCATTTGAGTTTATCGAAACACCAGTATTACTCTTAAAAAACTTGTGAATATCTCCTTTCTGTGATTTTGTCAAGTCGTCAACACGCTTTGCTCTTTTCCTTTTAGCGGCACCGGATTCATACGTTATGGAAGACATGACAACGTAGAATGCTGAAAAACATATATCAAATGATGAAAATGAATCATACCGGAGAGAGTAATGAACTATGGATTAGAAAATAGGAAATTCGGAACATACTAGTCTGGAAATAATTTATACCGGGAGAGTGTACCTCCGTGTTGTGTTCACGTCGTCGAGGGAGAGCGCAGCTCAGGCGCCGAGCGCAGCGCGCATGGCGGCGGCGTGTCGGCCTTGGCGGCGAGGGATGAGTTTCGGCGACGGGATCGGCCGATCGCGACTGCTCGATGCCTCGATCCGTCGATGGAACAGAAATACGGCGATACGATTAGATCGATCGATCGATCGGAAGCAGGCTGGGAAGAAGCAAGCCAGCCATAGTTTTTTTTTTTTTTTTGAGTGTGAGCAAGCCAGCGATAGTTTTTTTTTTAAACAAGCCAACGATAGTTTTTTTTTTTTGAGTGTGAGCAAGCCAGCGATAGCTAATTAGTTATTCCCTGCGACGCCTTGCCTCCCTGGCCCATCGCACGACACAGCCCATTAGGCCAAAAAACTCATACCATTTTTTTCTGATGGGCTGACAATACGTACGCATATGCATATAGCATACCTGGATGGGACCCTAGATTTTGGGGGCCGGGGGCGACCGCGCACCCTGACCCCCCCCCCCCCCCCCCCCCCCCCCCCCCCCCCCCGGCCCTATAGACGACAGTCGTTTCTTGAAATAGGCTTTCGCCCCGCTATATTAGTATAGCAACCAACCGATACAACTAGAAACCACTGCTATGGCCAAACAGCACAAAGCAAGCCCAAAAGGAAAAAAAACAGAAAACAAAGCCGACATCGGCGATTCGACGAAAACGGAGGTGACTCTCAACCGCTGCGCCCTCCGAAGAATTGCCACCACACTCCTAGCGCTGCGAAGCGCCACAAACTAAGCAACACCTTCAAGAAGGGAAGCGACGACAACGACGCTGCTGCCCGGACCGTTCCCAGGGTTACCCCCGATACACATCGGTTTCCCCCGGTCCGCAACGGGGTGTGGGGAAGAGATACATCCAACGCCCTTAATGAAGGATGGTGATACCCATCGACGGCACCTCGGGCACTCCGGGTGCTCCACCAACCTTGCCACCCACCATCGTACGCCACCACGGTTTTGTAATCACCTTCGCCGTTTCACCTTGACCCACGTCGCGAGGCCGGTAAAACTGAGAAGCAAACACGTCGGCGAGGGTCAGCAGTACAGCGGCACACGGGAGGTAACTGCCTCCACCGCCGGAAGGCGGTAGCCGACCGGATGAAGCAGCAGGACAAACCAGGCCCTCATCGGCCCGGCCGAGCCAGAATGGGCCCGTGAAGTCCCGCCGCCGCACTGCAGCAGGGGTGCCGCCGATGCCGCCATCCAAAGCACCAATCTTTGCTCGTCGTTTACCGGAGGAGACGCCACCACACCCGCTTGCGGCTCGTCCAGTCCCAGATGGGCCCCACAGGTCCCAGATCTGGGCCAGCAGGGCGGCACAGGCCGCCCTCTGGCAACCAGCCGGCCACGTGCGAGCTACCACGCCTCTCCATCGGCCAACGGCCGTGCCGCCGCTCCGCACGCTGTCGTGGGTTTGTCACATCAGATGTTATGGATGACTTCATAGGTGTGGGATTTGCGCGAGTCAATCATCTCCGAGCTTGGGATCGCAGGAACAAGGACGAACACAGATTTACCCAGGTTCGGCCCCTCAATGTGAGGTAAAGACCTACTTCCTGCCTACCCTAGATTGGTATTGGTATGATATATGTGGTGTTACAATGGAGGCAATCCGATCTCGGTACTCGCCGTATGAACTAGGGTTTAAGGGCTTGGATTGGATCCCTTCTACATCCTGCGAGTCCTCCTTATATGCACGGAGGTTTGCTAGGTTACAAGGAAAGTCTATTCCAAGGAAAGTATGAGCCGGAGCCCTACTTGGAGACTAATCTTCGTGTCCCCCAGGTAATATCTTCTCCGGTCTTCTAGATCCTTCCTCTTAATACGCCATGCCCTTGGGTCGGACCATCTTCGTGTAAGCCCGTGAGTGGTGAGGTCTTGAACATAGGTTGAGCCGCACTTTGCTTGACTAAGTCGCGTTGATCTTGTGAGCTGCGGGTTAACCATTTATTATTCCCCCCGACATTAGCCCCCAGGCTTCCGGGTGATTCATCGAATCAGGCGGAAGATTCTGTCTTGATGATGATCTTGCGGGCTTGCGTATGTAGTTCTTGCCGACTCGTCGATGTTGCACTTGGCGACTTGCTGATGTTGAGCTTGGCGACTCGCTGATGATGAGTCGCGAGAGTAGCGGCTTATTGAGCTGCTGATGTAGAAGCGCTGAGCCGCATATGTTTGTTGATGTACTATCACAGGCATTCGAGGCCATGCACGAGTCTTCATCACTTGCTATTTGAACACTTCTGTTTAGTCGCATTGAAGCTGCAGAATCGCGGTAAGTTCTCCGCGAAAATTATATAAGGTGTCGACGAAGCCTTTGGTGAAAACCACCTTTTCCTGTTGGATGTAAGACTGAGCTGAAATCATAAGAATAATAACTTATGAGCATCAAGATATATCAGCCAAATGTGTACAAGGTGCTGAGTCATAGACATCGAAGCAAAAAAGACCATAAGCATAAATAAGCTGGTCAATCATTAGAGTATTAAAATCTGTCAAGTTTTCATGACGAGCCATCTGAGCGCATGTTGAATCATGGCCGCTCAAGGGTATATAGCCACAGTCTGTATTTAAAGATTTCCGAGTCGCTGATTTGACTCGCAAATGGATATATATACTCTCATGTGCTGCAAAAAATGAAATCTGCATATAAACATGGTATATCAATTTAGTAGAAACCACCAAATGCCGGTGAGTGGATGTGTAGCCCCCGAGGGCCGGGTTGCATGCTTGATCATGCTTCTCGGGACTCAAAAATATCTCAATTTAGACAAAAACTTAATTGTCCTAGCCCCCGGGCATTAAGCAGGCATGCTTTTGTCATCCTGCTTGATGTCATATCCTGCAATAACTTAAGCAAAAACGTTGCTTTCAATATAATGATATTTGGAGTAGAGCGAAATCGCCTATAAACTCCGAACTATGAAGTATTAGTTGAGCTGCTAGGAAAAAATATAATCCCAGTCAAGACTCTAGATATAAATTAAGGAATCGTCCTTAAAAATTCCACTTGATGTGGCTGAAAATAAATAGATAATGGTGGCTTTATCAGCCGATATCAGGAGATAATTATCTCAATCATAAAAAATCTTGTCGTGCCAATTCATAGGGCCGAGTTATAGGTTCCTGTTAAATCAAAAGGCAAAGCTCTCGAGGAAGCAATAATAAAAAATTGATGATAATATGTTAGCCTTGGCGGCTGATAATAATTATGATAAAATGTTAGTACTCCGCGTGATAGCACCCGGTACTCTGCATGATAGCAAATTATATTTTGCATGATAGCAAATGGTATTTTGCATGATAGCAAATGGTTGCATGATAGCAACTGGTACGATGCATGATAGCATATGGTACGACTCAGTATTTCCCAGGTCTAATGTGTGTTCAGGGTTGAGAAAGTCCATGATAGGCATTCAGACTCGATTGACGCCACATGCGGGTACTTTAGTCCTTCTGAATTATCTCTGTTACCGTTATGTAGGACTCGCGCAACTCAGTATTTCCCAGGTCTAATGTGTGTTCAGGGTCGAGAACGGCCATGATAGGCAATCAGACTCGATTGACGCCACATGCAGGTACTTTGGCCGCATAGTGCAAGTTACATCTAACTTAAGGCGAGTATAACCAGCTTAATTTGCCACAAAGAGCGATTCCACGAGAATAAGCCGAGCTCATAAAGCTGCAAAGCCCCCGTGAAATCCAGAGATTAGTGAAAATAAAGTCTCAGCAACTCATATTGAGGCGAAATGACAAACCCCCGGATACCGGTGGTGCCCGCTTTATTTCACTAATCCTGATGTGCGACCGCGCGTAGGTGGCAGTCGACTTTTGATACAAGCAGCTGCAATAGCTGTGACGATAGCTCTGAATAGATTTGATGATAACCAGCTCTGATTAGCTGTAAATGTGATACCACGGGTCACTGATTTGACCCAAGAATTGATACAATGAGTTACCTGTTTAACTCAAATATCGATAAGATGATGATTCGTCAGTGACTCGTAAACCGATATAATGATGGGCTGTATGCGACTCATAAAATGATACGAAGGTAAACCACTAGGTGACTCATAAAAAGACATGACAATGAGTTGGTGGTGACTCGCAAAATGATATAATGGTGAATCATGAAATGATAATGTTAAATCATGAGCTGATATAATGAGTTCACAAATATCAATGCTTGAATATGTAATGGTGACATTGGTGCGTTAAGAAACATGTTTGTCAGATGTAAATAAAAGCTGATTTCGCAATAAATCATGCAAGCTATAAAAAGAGCTCAACTTTGATAAATAGTAAGCTATATGCATCTATGATAAATATAGTGCGAGCTATAAAGAATTTGAATTTAATAAATCCAATACGGGTTGTAAGACCCTACTTTAAGAAGTGGATGTAATTAAGAATTCGAAATGATCTGAATTTAAAGTCTGCGGCATGATATAATTTGAATCGCAGAGATATTAATAAGAGGCATGTTAATCTAGATATGCAGCCCCCCGAGATGAACTCGAAGGAGATATTTAATCTTAACTTATAAAAATAAAAGGTTGTAAAAGTTGAGCATGATAACAACTTAGCTTATTTTTATTCTTCTGAATTTGATGTCGCGGTATAATCCGCGGACCGTAGATTTATATCCGTCGAAGACGAAATACGCCACGGTGGTATTGGAGATCAACCACAGCGAGTCGGCAAGCTTTGTAACTGCTGGTCGTCTTGCTGATCGCATCCATGCATGTTGTGAGTCGGACGTATATCCACTTCGAGGTTGCCGAACTGTTGAGTCGTTGTCTATCAGCGCGCGCATGCCATCCAGATTCTTTTCCTTTGATTGATCTCCCTGACCCTTGAGTTGGTGAGCTGTAGCATACGTCCCAAGATTAGTATCTTGCTGATCGTACTTCCTTGTTATTGCACGTGCAATCCATGTCGGTACGAGTGATGTTTATACAAATATGTAACAAGCTAGCATGTCTGATCACTTCTTTTCTTTCTTGACAACTCTCTTTGATCCATGTGCGACTCAAGTAGTACTAGCTGGTACGTATTGACTCGAACTGGTCCATGGCAAAATCTTCATGCAGCGGTAAGTTGCAGCTCAGAAATCGGACACAACGGCAAAATCTGCATGCAGCAGTAAGTCGCAGCTCAGACCTCGGACGCAACGGCAAAATCTGCATGCAGCAGTAAGTCGCAGCTCAGACCTCGGACGCAACGGCAAAATCTTCATGCAGCAGTAAGTCGCAGCTCCTAAGAGTTTCCTTCTTTGGTGTGTTTCCTTCTTTTCTCCTAAGAGTTTGCACGCGTGTGAGCTAGCCTTTGAACCAGCGCCGTAATCTATTTGGCCATCGATGTCTTGATTTCTTTCTTGGAAACTTCGGCTCCGTGCTGACTCCTGATCATGTACGACTCGGACGAAGGTTGCACTGCTTCAATGGTTGGATTCGCGAACTCGCGTAGATAGAAAACCTGCTTTAGTGCACGGGACGCCGACGACGATCTAACCGTTTGAATTGTCTCAAATTTTGTGGGTAGCTTCGGGATTGTGTTCCTCAATGTTCCACCGGAGGGATCTTCGATTTTATGTCTGAGTCGACCTCGGTAATTGTTTTCCCGAGATCGCGCGGAGTTTCGTCAGGGCTCCGACGAGAGTTAGCGTATGAGTCGCCCAGCGAGATCCAGCCGTTGGAATCCAACGAAAATTTACCGGCTGCTGGGTAACTCGATTCCGCATCTTTTCACCGAACGGATCGTCGATATGATTTCCGAGACGTCGTCAAGGTCGGTCACAGCAGGGACGTTGTCTGCTGCCCTTCATGTAGATGTTGATATCGCCGAGCTTGAAACGGCGCGGCAATCAAGTCGCCGAGATTGTTGAAGTTGCCGAGCTTGAATCGACGATGAAATCCTCCGTCCCTGGCACAGATCCAGCGCGGAACGTGACGCTCTTGACCGCAGGCCCCACGGTGGGCGCCAACTGTCGTGGGTTTGTCACGTCAGATGTCATGGATGACTTCGTAGGTGTGGGATTTGCGCGAGTCAATCGTCTCCGAGCTTGGGATCGTAGGAACAAGGACGAACACAGATTTACCCAGGTTCGGCCCCTCAATGTGAGGTAAAGAGCTACTTCCTGCCTACCCTAGATTGGTATTGATATGATATATGTGGTGTTACAATGGAGGCGATCTGATCTCGGTACTCGCCGTATGAACTAGGGTTTAAGGGCTTGGATTGGATCCCTTCTACATCCTGCGAGTCCTCCTTATATGCACGGAGGCTTGCTAGGTTACAAGGAAAGTCTATTCCAAGGAAAGTATGAGCAGGAGTTCTACTTGGAGACTAATCTTCGTGTCCCCCAAGTTATATCTTCTCCGGTCTTCTAGATCCTTCCTCTTAATACGCCATGTCCTTGGGTCGGACCATCTTCGTGTAAGCCCGTGAGTGGTGAGGTCTTGAACATAGGTTGAACCGCACCTTGCTTGAATAAGTCGCGTTGGTCTTGTGAGCTACGGGTTAACCCATTTATTATTCCCCCGACACACGCCACCCGGACGCGGTATCTCACGCCGCCGAGCCAGGCCGCCGCCAGCCGAGGAACACTGCCGCTGTCAGGAACCCTCGCATCCCCTTCGCGCGTCGGGAAGAACCCGTCCCGCCGCCGCCAGCCCCGCGTGGGAGAGGTCCGGTGAACTATGCCGGCGGCGGCGGCAGGGGAGAGCGAGGGGGAGGGGGGCCGAAGAGAGCGCGGCGGCAAGAGCTTGCCCGTCGCCCGCGGGAGGGCGAGCGAGCGAGCGGGTGGGGTTTTTTTTCAACGCCGGTTGTTTGTGTCAATAATATTGTGGAAAAGACGGCAAGGGAATCTGGATTCTCAGCTCATAACCGATGTGAATTGTGCAACCCCGAATTGACTTGTAGAATAGTTATATGTGGATGCTCACAAGCAAGACCTTTTCGTAGAAGAGAGAGCCCAATAGAAAATCTTGTAACCAATTCAGAGTGAAGAAAAGAGCCCATTTTGTAGATGAATAACATACACTAATTGGTAAATATCCATGGACTTCATGACTCTTTAAAATCCCATAGAGACCAAGCTAAGTATTCCTCTTAATATGTAGATGACAATTTGGAACATAATTTTTTTCCAAAAGAGGTTTGTAGTTAAGTACAAACTCGCGGCTAAGAATAAACAAACGGAAAATAGTAAATAGTTTTGAAAAACATATTTGATGAAACGAATTTGTTCAAATATATAGTCCTAACCGTACTATAGGGCAAAAGAAAAAAGGTTCATTGGGTATTGAAATTTGTCCTTACTATTCATACCTTTTGTTATTACTTGGATATTGATGCAACATTGTATGTGTATTTTTTACATATGAATACAATTTATACAAATGTGTTTTACATCGTTTTCAAACCTCCATAGAAACTATTCACATGTTTCAAACAAATTTTCTCCTAACTAAGAAAACAGAATGGACCTACTACCAGTAACCTTTTGTCTTTGTCAACAAAAATTAATTATTCACTAATAGGGAAAACATATCTATTATTGAATAAAATACATTTTAAATGTTTACAAAAATATGTATAAATATTATATGCATTTATGAAAAACATTTAAATTAAAAATAATGTTCAAAGCAAAAATAAAACAAAAATCCTAACAAGAGAGATGAAAACAATGATATCCAAGATAAGAAATAAATAAATATATGATTGTTCTTTATCCAACTAGTGTCCGAAAATATATTTTGTCAGGTTGATTTTGTTTGGACTATTTTGTCATCCGGGAATGAGTCTTGCAGCATTGGGACCAAGTTTGAAAACTTAACTTAAAAACTAGAATTTAAGAACTTACTTTCTCATTCCCATCTTTAAAAAATATGGCAATTGGCCTTATTATTTAAAATAAACGCATGGGTAATTTTTTTTTTTTTGGTACACATCTAATTTTTTGACACACATATAAAAAAATGTTACCACTAATATTCCTTGCACTACGCTATTCAGTCCAATTCAAATTTATGACTTGTTGAAAATTTATATTGCAGCAATGGCCCACACATTTCAGCGTTCGACATGTATGACATCTATGATAAAAGCGCACGCATGGCATCATCTCACGAGCTCGTAGAGCTACACTTACAGTTTGAGGTATATGGTTTGTGCATTTGCAACAAGGGGTGGAAGATGTATTATAACATAGGGATATATATTTCCTTTTAGGATTTTATTTCTCCCTCGTTCGAGATTCAAAATTTTCATGAATTCACTGAAATTTCGGAGAAAGAAAAACAAAAAATTGTCAAAATTCGAAATAAAATAAAATTATATTAGTTTTCTAAGCCATGCCCATAACTAAGGAAATCGTTACTTAAGCCAGCACGGTGGTTGAGATATGTTGTTTCTTTTTTAGGTATGTTCTTTCCAACCATCTAGTCTAGATAAGGGTTCGAGCAACAACTCTGCTAATTTTACATACTAGTCGTCAACCCGTGCATCGCTCGGGCTAGTTACATAATAGTATTTTACATTCTACTCGGAGATATATTTGGATATCTTTATTTCCACAGTACACACACAATTTAAATAATTTACATTGCAACTCTACCAAAAACATCTTCATAGGCATATAAAATAGTACATGGTTGCCAACTTGATTTAGAAATGGTAAGACAATAGATTGAAAAAAAACGAAAGACACTAAAATTCTCATGTACAAATCAGTAATAGTACCATTGAAAATTTAGCTATGCCTCGAATTTACTATCTCATTCCGTTGCATCAACTTCTCCTAATTTGGAGGCCACCTATCTGGGATTCCTAATGTGTGTACTCCCCTGACTGCATTTTCCTTAAAGTGTGTTCCCTTCTTGCGTAAAGAATCTTAACTATACTAACTTGATGTTTCTTTGCATACATATGTATCACGGTGCCCTGCAACAATTATATCTAGTGAGAAAATATTTATGACAACTACAAAACTAATTTTGTTGGTATACCTTAAAGTTTGGCTCCTATTTGCCAAGTGGCATCTCACAATCTAATAAGTGCATGTTCAGGATTATGTCATCCTTTTACCATTTCAATTTGCATGCAACGGTGGGAGACTGGGAGGTGACCGTCTTAGTTATCGATCAGAAGAATTATTGAACTGGTTTGCGTGACCAAGCTAACATTTAGATTTGATAACCCGGAACTATTTTGGACAACCATACCTTTATTTCCAATTCAATCCGGAGTAATGAAGCACCATGTAGACATGTGAGGAAAATTATTTCAGTTAGAAACATGAGAATTTGAAATCATAAATCGAGCTATAATCCATGAAATAAATTAACTTATTGAGGATTAAAGCCTATAACTTGAGAAAAAGAACTATAGTGTGGTATCTATAAAAATGGAATCAGACTGAAATATCATAACAAAGAAAACGAATTAATTGCTAGTCCTGGCAGCACGTTCTTGCTGATCCCTCTGACCATCTGAGGCCTCTGGAAAATCCACCATGCATTTGAAACACGAATCCAAATTAGAGTATGACGAAAATATATATATATGATAGTTTCTATACATGTCATCTATAAAATCTAAAAATTGGAACTGCATAGGAAATATCTCAATAGATAATATTAAAAGCGAAGGAAACATGGAACCGTAGTAAAAATTGCAGGTAAATTTCATTTTTTTTCTTCGATAAATTGCAGGGAAATTTCATAGATGTTTTATATTAAAAGTACCGATCTAGATCCATTTTAAAATACAACAAACGACCACGGTAAACTAATACCTGTACATCTCAAGTATGCCATCTAGCTTAATTTTTGTACGGGATACAAATGTTAAAATCTCACTACAAATCAATCAAGAAAAAATATACATTCTATTAGATATGATTTTGTGAAATCAGGAAAGTTACTAAATCGTGTCTTAAATGTCTAATGTATAGGAAAAAATATATATCAAGTTCAAGTATCATATCCATTTTCTACCTCAGCTCACCAAATAGACCCGAGTCTAATAACACCATTGGAGTCCGAAGCTATTTCATGTAGTCCTAAAAGGATTTGACACTTGTTTTGCCTGATCAGAGATAAGTAATCTAAGTTTTGCAATTGGGGATATAATGTTGATGAAGAGTTAGAAGAGGACATGTACCCTCGACAACCAAGGTAGCGTTTACTCAGATGGCCAGACAATTAAAGCTACACTTAACTCGTTATTTGAACCATCGATATGACAGCTGCAATGAGAGGCACATATAGGGATTGATCAGAGATGACTAATTTTAGTTCTGCAATTAGGGAAATCATGTAGTAGAGAAAAGGAAAAAAAAAGGATACATACGGTAGGCAACCATGGTAGTATTTACTCAGATGTCCAGACAGTTGAAGCTACAGTTACCTAATTATCTGAACTATCCTGATGTCAGCTGCAATGAGTGGCGCATATAGGGATTGATCTACAATGCACTGTATATGGGACGTCTTCGGCGAGCAGCTGTATATGGGAGACGTCTCAAGGCAAGACATCACACACTGCCGCGATCTTGAGTATCGAGGCCGTCGCCCTCAACGCCAACTACAGGGGTGGATCTGATCGTATACATGGTCTGTAGCACATGACACATTGCACAGACCTTCACTCGTCGAAGCAGTTCCTCCACTTCTAAATCTGGCATGTTTAGCAATCACCGAAAATGTCCTGGACTAAGAGACAGTGCTGAAATACATACATGTACAGAACCAATATTTCTTGACGAAGCGGATTAAGCAGATTTATCTCGCTCTCTAATGAACTCGACATTTTAAAGAACAGAGGAGATTCTAACGATGTGGGTTTATTTGCATGCAGAGTCCATCATAGTTCCTTCACTCGGTCGCTTCAATGAGGAGGTCGCTCAAATCTGCCTAGACCAAATTACTTTGCTTCAGCTGGATCCATGCTTCCCTGCCTAGTGGAAACGACTATTAGGACGGATACCTGACCAATATCGTTAAACCTGAAATTCAGAAGTAGCTGCAGCAATATTAATCATCTACAACAATAATTGCGTTCTACCAAACAACGTCTGATGCTTAGGCTATGTTACGTATACTATTGCTGAGTGAAAATATGACGGCATGCCTAGTACTTTTCATACGCCTGATGGATTAAAGATGGAAGCGGACACATAGGATAGAGAGAAGCAATGCAACGTTTTGTTTACCTCAAATCAGAAGCCTGGAAAGGATAGTCCAGCGGAACATCAATTGCTGCACGCGTTGAAACGGATGGTGCGATGGCTACCACATCATACTCGCCGCCACCAAATCGATCAGATCATCATATCGAAATTTTTTACTTATTCAAGCAGAATAGATCAGCTCGCCATGATTGGACCTTTACTCGTTCAAGTTTAAGGTGCGATGGCTGCCGCATAAACTCTCCGCACCAGATCGATGAGAACGCCAGAGGAGTCACACGCCTGATCGTCCCAGTCGCCGTGCGCGAGGAACGCTTGACTTGCCACTGGCCGGAGGAGAAGAGTAGATGGGATTCAACGGAGACACACCGATGGCCAGGAGGCATACATGGCGGCGTGGGGATGAGAGGGCATGCAGCTAGACGTGATCGATCTTAACCTCTCGTATCTTTACTATCGAGAGGAGACCAATGAGACGACGACTCACGTCGTGCGTACAACAGGTCCTTTTTCTCATGATTCATCTGACGGTTGTGGACATATTATGTGCTTAATCGGATGGGTGGAAACGTTTAACTTCCTAGGATTAACGTGGTGCTTTCTACGGTGCCTCCAATTAGTAAATATAAGATATAAGATAGTTTTTGTGTCGGTTAGGAAAATAGAATTAAAAACTCCCTCCATTACTTGATATAGGGTATATAGTTTCTTAATGAAAAACCCAAAATGTAGGTTGTATTGCAATTTATGGACAATTTTACCCATCAACAAATGACTCCAATCAGGAATGGAGGGATTTGACGAACTGTTTTCAATTTGTGGCTATCAGGACTCCTCTCTCCCAATTTTTCTAAGGGGTAAATGAGTTCATCATGTGCCAAATTCCCACATCTTAATATTTCTGGCAGAAAATTATATATCTTACATTAAGGATGGTAGGAGTATATTATTCATGATGTTCGAATCCACAACCAAACGTTAAAAAATAATAGCAGTTTACAACTGAACCAGGAGCATTATGGTAATGTAAGTGCTCAAACATGTATTAACATAACGAAACATTTCAAAGTGAACAATATTCTGGGAAATTTTGAAAAGTTCACCCACTAGCGAAAATCGTTAATGTCATGAAAATCAGTCAAAATTTCGATGAAATTCATATCCCTCGTCACACTCAACACCATCACACTACGGGAAACCCACGATACGCCGACGGCCGGAAGCCGTCGGCGTAGGCACGTTTGCCGTCGGCGTAGGACAAGGCCGTCGGCGTATCGCCGTCGGCGTAGCAGCCCGTCGGCGTAGACTAATGACCGTCGGCGTATACGTAACCGTCGGCGACGCCGCAGTGGGACCCACAAAACGGAAGCCGTCCGTCTCCGTCTGCTCCACCCATACGCCGACGGCAGTGCCGTCGGCCTAGCGTGCCACGTGGAGCGATCTGGTGCGCCTGGGAAGTGCTCTACGCCGACGGCAGGGACACGTGTAATGTTCCTGCGTGCCTGGGATGCGCGTTACGCCGAATGCCGTCGGCGTAGCCTTGACCATAATTTCCAGTTTTAGCTGCTTGTTGCTGCTGGTTTCTGGCACATTTTAAATACAATTAAAATTGCACAAATTATAAAACATCACAGAAACATCACATAAAACATCACAGATATCCAAATGACACAAACATTATTCGAATTCATACAAGCATTCATACAAACTCCAAATGGCACAAACATAGTTCGAATTCACACCCGGAACACCCGAACTAATCCTACATCTCGTGAGAGGTCGAGCCACCCATGTCTGACCGCGTGATAATAGGCGACCGACCGCGTGGGCCAGTCGAACCACACAAGGAATCCGGCGAGGCACGGGACGGTGTGGTCTCACGCGACGAACCCGGCGAGGCACCACCAGTGCCATGCTCCACGAGCGCGCGCGTCGAAGTCGGCGAGGCAAAAGCACAATCAAAGGGTGCATTCCTCGAGCATCTCGATCCCTACATGTTTGAGTCCAAGTTAGCAACTTGGAAAGCACAGCATGGCGGTAACAATTTGTTTGGCAAATAACTTACCGGAGTCGCTGGCTTGTATGTGCGAGCGACCGACTCCCTCGTTGGGCCGACGGGCGGGATCCCCGGCCTAGGTGGACGCGTAGGCAGCGCCTCCCGCTCTCCAGTGGCAAAAAACTTCTCGGTAGCCTACAAGATAGTTTAGATGTCAGGTGTTGTAGAAAAAGAAAATTCAAACTAGAGGAAATGGGACTTGTCATAGTTTGCAAATATAAAAGTTGAAACTTACAGCATCCTTCAACTCATTCCACTCCTCATACTCCTGGCCTCTGTAGCCACAAGCGATACTCTCTCTCATAGTCCGCGTAAGCGGCATCGAAGGCCGCCTCGAAATCAACCTACAGTGTTAAAAGGGAACGAATCTCGTCAACTTAGCCACTTAGCTAGGAACGAATGTCGGAAAGAGAATGAAATTGAGAAAAACTTACATCGGGGCGAGCTCGGGAAGGCCGACGAGGCAGGACGGGAGGGTCGTCGGCGGTGAGGGTAGCCTTGACACGCGAGAGGCCCAACTCAGGAGTACGCGTGAGTACCGCACTAAGACACATAGGACGGCCATGCTCCCAACCGTTCCCGGCAATGACCATCGCTCTCTCGTCGGTGGGATGCTCAAGAGGGTTGTCCACCTCCGGATTTATATCCTTGAACGTGTCGACGTACAGCTTGAGGTCCTCCTGGGCATTGCCGAAGTAATTGGCCGGCGAGGGCTGAGGCTCAGAAAAATCAGGCTTCCTCTGCTTCATCTTCTCCCATGTTTGCATGTCCGTAACAGGCTCCCCGAGATCGGCCTCCTGCAATGCCAAAGAAGTGTCATGCGTATCAAGTAGGAACATGAGGGGAAATAAATGAAGGCTGTTTCATGTATATATATATACCAGCTTTTCCTTGAAGCGCTCATGGTTGTGGGCTCCCGCACAATGTGTCCCCCCGCTCCCGCGGTTTAACTTGTTCCGCTCGCTCAAGGCCTTGAACTCGGGGTCCAGCCCAACCCACCTCGACACCAACGCCTCCCACGCGTCATCCTTACCATAGGCCCATGCGGGATTAAACTGAAAAAACAATACTCATGTGAAGAACGGATAATGCAATTGCAACTTAGCAGCAACATGTAATCTCATTAACAAACTACTTACCGCCATGTATTCATCTATGGTCATCTCAAGTGGGCTTTCCACAATATCATGATTCACCGCCGTCTTGCCTAACGTCTCAGTACTGAAATGATTGATGGAGGTATGCTTTACATTGTAGAACTGCTGCCGTGTCAACTTCTTGCAAGCCCCCTCCAAAGTCTTGTCCGCGATGCCCCGATGCTCAGGAAGTACCCTATAGAATTTCTTTAATCATGCACAAAAAAAAATTGTGAGAGCATGGTGGGGGCATCAAGTATGAACGAAATTCAAAAAGTTCAACTTACCCAAAACTTGTTGATCACGGCGTCAGAACATTTCCCGCCGCTCGCATGATGGGCGGCCTGATAGTCTACCCAATGGGTGGCTAGCTTCTTCGCGCCGTTGGGGACGATACTGTACAAGCCCGGCCAAAACTTCCTAATAAAATCTCCAATCAAGCAGTTAGGCACACGGGCTCCCACAGGATGTGTCCAGTTGCTGCACAATAATTAAACATTAGTACATGTCAAATTGTCCTGACCACAATGAAGTTACCATGTTCAAAATTAGTATATATATAGTCACTTACTCTTTCCCATTAGGCGTAATGAGGATCTTCTCCTCCTCGGTAGCAGGTTCCTTTGACTCATCAGGGACCTGGGATTCCCCTCGAATCTTTGGCTTCTTCGACGGCGCAGAGGGCCCCGCCCCCAAGTCCGTGGAGGGGCCCGCCCCCACGTCCATGGAGGGGCCCTTCTCCTCCGAACCCTCGTCGACAGAAGCAGAGGGTATGTCCGAAGACACGTCGCCCCCACCTCGCCCTCGTCCTGCAGCTCGTCCTCGTCCTCCCTCACCTCGTGCTCGTCCTCCACCTCGCCCTCGTCCTGCACCTCGCCCCCTCGAAGGAAGTGGAGCATCGGCACCTCCCCCTCCTCCAGCATCTCCACCCTCACCTGCATTGAGAAAGGGTGAACAATTAAGCATAAAGACATGATCCAATTAAGAATTGCATCACCTCTACTCTCACCACTGTCAGACAGGTAACGCGGGTTCGGAATAAGTTCTCTTCCACTTTTAGTAACTTTCTTCTGGCGTATCTTCTTCAGCAAGGAGGCCGATGATTCCTTGCCTTGGCTCATCTTGGTCAATCACCTGCATTGAGAAAGGGTAAACTTTTAAGCATAAAAAACATGATCCAGTTAAGAAGCATGAAGACGTAATGCAATTAATAAGCATGTTGAAAGACTAAGCATGTTGAAAGACTAAGCATGTTGAAAAGTAAATACTACGCAAAAGGACATAAAAGACCCTCACCCCTAATCATCACTCTCATAGTTAAGTCCTGGGTTCTCATCATCACTATCAACATCACTATCACTTTGTAACTTGTTGAGCATATCTATATCCTTTAGATTCACCACTACGTCACCACCTGTTTGTGCATTGTCCTCGCGGTCCTCAAGACCTTGTATGCCAAAGTCCCCAAAGGTTTGTTCCTCTTGATAGAAAATCCCCTCGTATGTTTTAGGGTCAATGTTGTTGTAATCGTCTTCGGAGGGCATGGGTAGCTTACCACGTGGCGATACATGGAACACGACTTCCCAACCAATGAGTCCCTCTTTCTTGCATGGGTAGGGCAAATAATAAACTTGAAAGGCTTGGTGAGCCACAACAAAGACATCGGATCCATGTAGGTGGTTGAAGGCTTAACTTCAACTAACCCAATGGAAGGGGTACTTTTGGTTCCATGCTCAGGGTCGAACCAGTGGCATTTGAACACAACAAGCTTGAGTCTATGTTCGTGTTATTGAACGTCAGCTCATATACGTTCTGTAACCTTCCGTAGTAATCATAATTACCGGCTCCTTTGGTGAAGACCCCGGTATTTATAGTCTTTGCATTAGGCCGACTGTTCTGGTGATGCTCTGTATGGAAGCGGTACCCATTCACATCATACTTCTCATACTTCTCGACTCTACGGTTACAACCTTGGGAGACACATCTCAACTCATCTGACATCACAACGTTGGATCAGCTCCCTACAAGTACAAATTGTTTTGTGCATTAGTAAGAGGGAAACACGAATTGCAAGGTAGAAGGGACAGGTTTGAAATTACCTTTTCCCTGAACCAAACCGTGAATTTTTTCTTTCCGGGGGCAGGCTCTTTCAAAAGAGTGTCCAACGCGGCTTCATTGGGTCCATCTGATGTTCCCGACCACATTTCATCCGTGAATTGACTAAAAGGAGAAAATACGTATTAGAACGAAATCATGATAGTAGTTGCAAAGTAATTTGTTCCCCATTTTACCTAAGGAAACTGCCCTCTTCTCCCTGCTCGTCGTGGGTCACTTCCTTCATGTTCATAAGCACATAGAGCATTATGCACTCCAGCTCATCATTGGTCAAGTTATACCTTGTTGGGCCACCGCTCTTGCCACCGGGACACTGGAAGAGGACGAGCTTGGGGTCTCGCTTGGGCTCGTCGACATTGTACCGAGAGGCCTGGTTATGCATAGTGGGAACATCATCGGGGTAGTACGTTAGCCTGGCGTCTGCCATCTCCTGAGGATAGTTGCCTCGGCTATGATGACTCAATCTTATTTTTGTTTCCACATTTGGTTCGAATATACTTAAACTCTCTCTCAATACAAAACTGCCAACGAAACTGCACCGGTCCACCCAAGAGTACCTCATTCGCAAGATGCACAACAAGATGTGCCATCGGAGTAAAGAAGCCTGGCGGAAATATCGTCTCTAAGTTGCACAGCAACTCCGGCACTAGTTCATGCAGCTTCTGAATAATCAGGGGACATACTTGCTTAGCACAGAGCGTGCGGAAGAAATGGCTCAACTCCGCGAGCACTCGCCAGACACGGTCGGGGAGATACCCTCGAACCATCACCGGTAGCAGCCGCTCAATCCATATATGATAGTCGTGACTCTTGAGCCCGGTGACTTTTCCGATTGTATATTGACTCCCTTACTTATATTCGAACAATAGCCATCAGGGAACATCACGACGAATTTGAGCCAATGGAATGCCTCAGACTTTGCATACTATTAAGGCAGAAGTCAGCATGCGGCTTGAACCAGTTCTTTTGACGGCCTTCAGGAGGCTTCATGTGCATTCTCTCCCTATCACAGAGCTTCTTAACATCAACTCTAGCCTTAACATTATCCTTCGACTTTCAGGAATGTTCAGGATTGTGTGAAAGAGGGACTCTCCAACATTCTTTTCGGTGTGCATCACATCGATGCTATGGGGAAGTTCGAGGTCCTTGTAATATTCGAGTTGCGTCAAGCCTGCCACGTGAGTCCAGTTGTGCGCACACCATATCCCACATATCGTGGGCCTTTTCCCAGCAGGCACGAGAGCACTTAGCTCGGCGTCAACAGCTGCACCATCGAAAGTTGGTATCGCTTTTTCTTCACGCTCAACTCTGCCCTTCTTGAAGTTCTTTTTGTCTTCTCTAAACGATGCCCTCTTTTGAGGAACTTTCGATGTGTGTCAAACGCGGAATACTTCCGTCCCGCCGTTAGCCACATGAACTCAAGTCGGTTCCTGCACACTGGGCATGGCCACTTACCAGCTGTACACCATCCGCAGAATAGGGCGTACCCGGGCATGTCATGCATGGAATTGTGATACCAAACTTTCATCAAGAAGTTTGTCTTCGATGCACGATCATATGTCAACGTCCCGTGGTGCCAAGAGTGGTTCAGATCATCCACAATTGGCTGCATGTACACTTAAATTCTTCCCCGGATATTCAGGACCTGGAATGATCAGCGAGAGGAATATGGTCTTCTTTTGCATTAGGGCTCCAGGAGGGAGATTGAGCGGAATAACAAACACGGGCCAGCAGCTGTACGAGGTAGTCGACAAACCATATGGATTGAATCCATCGGTTGCTATCGCGATTCTCACGTTTCGAGCATCTGCTGCCTCATCGGGGTGGTTCGCATCAAAGTTCTTCCATGCCGTACCATCAGATGGATGTCCCATCAATTCCCGGTCGTGCTCATCCTTGTATCTCTTCCCCGTTTTGTGCCATTGCATCTGTGTGGCAGACTCTTTGTTCATGTAAAGCCGCTTGATTCTTTGTATGAATGGGAGGTAACGAAGAATCTTAATGGCGACATTTGACTGCGTCTTCGTACCATCGGTCCTTTTACCACATGATACCTAGAGGCCTTACACAAGATACAGTACTTGTCATTGGCAAACTGTTTCCAAAACAAAAGGCATCCTTTTGGACAACAATCTATCTTCTGATAATCCATGCTGAGATCTCGCAGGATTTTCTTCGTTTCGTACATGCTTTGAGGCAGACAATGCCCTTCAGGCAACAGGTTACCAGTTGTTTGCAGATGCGCTTCAAAGCATGAACGGGTGCTGCCATACTGGAGCTTGTTGGCTAGTGCTTGCGAGATGGCATCGAGCTGAGAAACTTTTGCACCCTCGTACAGAGGCCTCTGAGACGAGGCCATCATATCAAAGAAGGCCTTCGCGGTTGGCTCTGGGTCCTCTGGTTCACGGGTTCCTCCGGTTCACGCGGTTCCTCCGGTTCTGGAGGTTCCTCCGGTTCCTCCTGTGATGGTGGCGAATCTGGCATGTCGCCAGCACGGAGATCATCTAGCCAGTTTCTAATCCCATCATCTTCATTGCCATTGATCCGCTGCCGCATCACCCTGCCACTCTCGCGCTCGTACTCATCAAAGTTGACTGTCGTCACGAAGTTCGGCATATACCCACGAGAGAAGAGGTGTTTAATCATATCATCCTTTCCCTGACGTGTACGAAACTTGCAACGAGGGCAAGGGCACTGTCCACGAGCGCCTGACTCTGAACCCTTACGCGCTAACTCCTTCACTAACAAATGCGTCTTCCATACCCACTCATCTGTTTTGTCAACCAAACTAGTTCGGCCACTGTACATCCACCCATTATCATCCATCTGCTGCTTTACTGTGAGCCAAATAATAATAACATGAAATTAAATGCATCATATTTTTATTTTCTTGCATGCAATGTCACCATTTTATTACGGCCAAATTTTATCTTTTACAACATGCAAGGGTTCACATACACTTCTAATAGGTAGGGGCCTATCCCGCCCGAGTACGTGTAGATCGAGTCGTGTCCCATGTTCTACCCCGACCCGAGACGGAATTTCGGCAGCACCTCCCCGCTGTTCTTCAGAATACACGTCTCGAGCTTGTCAAGCCGAGAGGGTGTGCATCCGAAGAACAACAGGGAGGTGCTGCCGAAATTCCGTCTCAGGAAGGGGTAGAACGTGGAACACGACCCGATCTACACGTACTCGGACTGTCCAACAGGACAACCCGGAAGTGTTACGGTTATAAATATGCAAAGATGGACAATCCTGCATATTTATAAATTTGTAACCCTTCCGGATGGGATCTGACTCGGGTTACGCGACTGACTTGGTGATCTAGACCAAAGTAAACCTATGCATCAAAGAGGCGAAAGATTTATACCCTCGAATCGTGATTGGTGGCCGGAGAAGGTCGAGGACGAAACAGGGGCACCGAGGCTGCCCCTCCACGGCTGGTGAAGAAGCCCCGCAACGACGCGCGGGACTGACGGTGCTGGCTGGTGTGAAGCTACGTCATCTGAAAAAGGAAAAGAAAATAAACATTAGCACACATGTTTGACAACATAAATATTTATGAAAGACACCGACACAATCTCCCTTGTTCATCTATAGCCATTTGACAACATAAACATTCATGAATCAAGCAAATTACAACATCACACCAATCAAATAAAAATAAAATAGGCGTGCTAAGCAGTGGCGGCTGATTTTGCTCCTGTGTATTCAGTGCAAAAAAATAGTACACAATAGCAATATATATTAGGAAAAACAATGTGCAGCGAGCTAGCAAGAACAATCAATACCGACCGCATCGAGCCAGTGACCATATATCAGTACAGCTGTCATATACTATGCATAACGGAAGTTTGTAAGCATCAAGATAAAAGTGGGTCGTAGAGCGATGTGGCTCCTAGCTGCACCTTCTCTGGTGCATCTGCTCCTAGCGGCAGCTAACCAGAAATCTGCCAGAAACTGAACTGCGATAGCGAGACAAAGAAACAAGAAGCTCGCAGCGGCCACTTAACTGAACTACAACCGTACGTAACACAAGTTTTGGTCATGCAGAAAGATATAACCGTACTAAAATGAAGATTTAGTGAGACAACAGAAACCAAAATCAACAAACTAATATCAACCTGTTATAACCAACTATTTGACAACCTATTCTGCACCATGGACATGATTAAAAACAGGAAAACGAAAATGTTATGTTTCATCCCAATGGAACCACTACTAATTAAAAGTAATCTTGGTTTCACTCTTGTACAAGTGTCTGGAAATAAATGTACTAAACAGCAAATCTATATTGCGTCAGTGACCAATTTACATCATTGTATCATTGGGTTCAACTCTATTGTAAACAGCAAAATCGAGGTGGATCAATCTGCACCCAATTCTTGTGTACTAGCTCCGCCACTAATTGCATACAGAAGATAACTGAATGTTGGATCAATTTGCACCCAATTCTTCAGTTCAGGGGATGGAGGGGAACACGTACATACTGCCTAAAGCGAGATTGGGTCGGCGGTATGCAGAACGAACCTGATGGCTTTCCGGTCAGGAAGACGATTCAAGGCGGAGCAACGACGCGGTCTCTGCGTCCGAGATGTCGGCGGCAGCGACGTGTTCGTGCGTGAGCGAGCTGGAGGCCGAGATGGCGGTGGTGGTTGTGGAGGTGCCGGAGGTGGTGGAGGCGTGGCCGGGGCAACGCGGTGGGGGAGGTGTGCGGGGCAGGGCGGGTAGGAGGCGGCGGCGGCGTGGGGGCGGGGAGGAGGCGGCGGGTAGGAGGCGCACGGGGCCGGGAGGAGGCGGCGGCGGCGTGGGGCGCGGAGGATGCGCACGGTGCGGGGAGGAGGCGGCGTCGGCGTGGGGCGGGGAGGAGGAGGAGGCGGCGGCGTGGGGCACGGAGAAGGCGCACGGGGCGGGGAGGCTGCGGCGGCGGCGGATCGAGGGCGGGGAGGAGGCGCACGGGATGGGGGAGGAGGCGGCGGCCGCGGATCGAGGTCGGGGAGGAGGAGCACGGGCTGGGGAAGAAGAGCGGTTTTTTTTTGACTCAGCTTCGACCAGGTGGCGGCTATTAATTAGGGCAACCTATACGCCGACGGCAATGCCGTCGGCGTATGAGTTGACCATATTTTTTTATTTTTGCAGATTTTTTATTGCTGGTGTCTAGCACATTTCAAATACAATTTAAATTGCACAAAAAATCACAGAACATTTCAAAACATCACAGAACAGTACATATATAATCCAAACCCCGAATCCGCTAGAAAACCATAATGTTTTCGTCTACCCCCGTGAACGGCGTCGAAAGGGGGTAGGCAAGTGGAATTATTTTCTTGATTGTGTTAGGTTAGTCCACTGGGGCATGTGAAACCAACTTTTATCAAAAGTTCTCACTTGATTTCCCCCGGTTGCCCGAGACGGGAGTTTCCACCTCTAAGTGCAGGAACTCGCTAGAGAGAAAGTGAAGTCGGTGAAGACGGTCACACCCCGGAGTAGGATAATGGACATTTAGAACACACAACACACTTGTATACATATGGTATGGCACAACCTAGGTTTGGGTGCGGTTCCGACGCTCCGGGGCCCCGCTTCGGCGAAACCCTGAATCCGCTAGAAAAACCCTAACGTTTTTGTCTACCCCCATAGACTTGCGTCGAAAGGGGGTAGGCCAGTGGAGTTTTTTGCTTGGATGTGTTAGGTTAGGCCATAGGAAGGTGAGAAACCAAAGTCTACCCCCAAATCAACACAAGATTCCATCCGGTTCGCCCGAAAGGGGAGTTTTCACCTCCAAGTGCAGGAATTCACTAGAGAGAAAGTGAAGCCGGTGAAGCCGGTCACACCCCGGAGTAGGATATTTCACATTTACAACACACAACACACTTGTATACATATGGTATGGCACAACCTAGGTTTGGGTGGGGTTCCGACGCTCCGGGGCCCCGCTTCGGCGAAACCCTGAATCCGCTGGAAAAACCCTAACGTTTTCGTCTACCCCCATAGACGTGCGTCGAAAGGGGGTAGGCCAGTGGAGTTTTTTGCTTGGTTGTGTTAGGTTAGGCCATAGGAAGGTGAGAAACCAAAGTCTACCCTAAATCAACACAAGATTCCATCCGGTTCGCCCGAAAGGGGAGTTTTCACCTCTAAGTGCAGGAACTCACTATAAAGAAAGTGAGGCCGGTGAAGCCGGTCACACCCGGAGTAGGATAGTGCACATTTACAACACACAACACACTTGTATACATATGGTATGGCACAACCTAGGTTTGGGTGGGGTTCCGACGCTCCGGGGCCCCGATTCGGCGAAACACTGAATC
Source organism: Poa pratensis (assembly GCA_947311845.1). NCBI lineage: Eukaryota > Viridiplantae > Streptophyta > Magnoliopsida > Poales > Poaceae > Poa > Poa pratensis. Next base: position 37,038,675 of record CAMZMU010000040.1, read on the forward strand.
CGTTGGAAAAATCCTAACGTTTTCGTCTACCCCCATAGACGTCCGTCGAAAGGGGGTAGGCCAGTGGACTTTTTGGCTTGGTTGTGTTAGGTTAGGCCACAGGAAGGTGGGAAACCAAAGTCTAACCCTAATAAACACAATGTTCCATCCGGTTCGTCCGAAACAGGAGTTTTCACATCTATGTGCAGAAACTCACTAGAGAGAAAGTGAAGTCGGTGAAGACGGTCACACCCCGGTGTAGGATAATGGACATTTAGAACACACAACACACTTGTATACATATGGCATGGCACAACCTAGGTTTTGGTGGGGTTTCGACGCTCTGATGCCCCGCTTCCGCGAAACCCCGAATCCGCTGGAAAAACCCTAACGTTTTCGTCTACCCCTATAGACGTGCGTCGAAAGGGGGTAGGCAAGTGGACTTTTTTTTGGCTTGGCTGTGTTAGGTTAGGCCATAGGAAGGTGGGAAACCAAAGTCTACCCCAAATAAACGCAATGTTCCATCCGGTTCGTCCGAAACAGGAGTTTTCACATCTAAGTGCAGAAACTCACTAGAGAGAAAGTGAAGTCGGTGAAGACGGTCACACCCCGGAGTAGGATATTGCACATTTACAATACACAACACACTTGTATACATATGGCATGGCACAACCTAGGTTTTGGTGGGGTTTCGACGCTCCGATGCCCCGCTTCGGCGAAACCCCGAATCCGCTGGAAAAACCCTAACGTTTTCGTCTACCCCCATAGACGTGCGTCGAAAGGGGGTAGGCAAGTGGACTTTTTGGCTTGGCTGTGTTAGGTTAGGCCATAGGAAGGTGGGAAACCAAAGTCTACCCCAAATAAACGCAATGTTCCATCCGGTTCGCCCGAAAGGGGAGTTTTCACCTCTAAGTGCAGGAACTCACTAGAGAGAAAGTGAAGTCGGTGAAGCCGGTCACACCCCGGAGTAGGATATTGCACATTTACAACACACAACACACTTGTATAGATATGGTATGGCACAACCTAGGTTTGGGTGGGGTTCCGACGCTCCGGGGCCCCGCTTCGGCGAAACCCTGAATCCGCTGGAAAAATCCTAGCGTTTTCGTCTACCCCCATAGACGTCCGTCGAAAGGGGGTAGGCCAGTGGACTTTTTGGCTTGGTTGTGTTAGGTTAGGCCACAGGAAGGTGGGAAACCAAAGTCTAACCCTAATAAACACAATGTTCCATCCGGTTCGTCCGAAACAGGAGTTTTCACATCTATGTGCAGAAACTCACTAGAGAGAAAGTGAAGTCGGTGAAGACGGTCACACCCCGGTGTAGGATAATGGACATTTAGAACACACAACACACTTGTATACATATGGCATGGCACAACCTAGGTTTTGGTGGGGTTTCGACGCTCCGATGCCCCGCTTCCGCGAAACCCCGAATCCGCTGGAAAAACCTTAACGTTTTCGTCTACCCCCAAAGACGTGCGTCGAAAGGGGTAGGCAAGTGGACTTTTTTTGGCTTGGCTGTGTTAGGTTAGGCCATAGGAAGGTGAGAAACCAAAGTCTACCCCAAATAAACGCAATGTTCCATCCGGTTCGTCCGAAACAGGAGTTTTCACATCTAAGTGCAGAAACTCACTAGAGAGAAAGTGAAGTCGGTGAAGACGGTCACACCCCGGAGTAGGATATTGCACATTTACAACACACAACACACTTGTATACATATGGCATGGCACAACCTAGGTTTTGGTGGGGTTTCGACGCTCCGATGCCCCGCTTCGGCGAAACCCCGAATCCGCTGGAAAAACCCTAACGTTTTCGTCTACCCCCATAGACGTGCGTCGAAAGGGGGTAGGTAAGTGGACTTTTCGGCTTGGCTGTGTTAGGTTAGGCCATAGGAAGGTGGGAAACCAAAGTCTACCCCAAATAAACGCAATGTTCCATCCGGTTCGCCCGAAAGGGGAGTTTTCACCTCTAAGTGCAGGAACTCACTAGAGAGAAAGTGAAGTCGGTGAAGCCGGTCACACCCCGGAGTAGGATATTGCACATTTACAACACACAACACACTTGTATACATATGGTATGGCACAACCTAGGTTTGGGTGGGGTTCCGACGCTCCGGGGCCCCGCTTCGGTGAAACCCTGAATCCGCTGGAAAAACCCTAACGTTTTCGTCTACCCCCATAGACGTCCGTCGAAAGGGGGTAGGCCAGTGGACTTTTTGGCTTGGTTGTGTTAGGTTAGGCTACAGGAAGGTGGGAAACCAAAGTCTACCCCATATAAACACAATGTTCCATCCGGTTTGCCCTAGACGGGAGTTTCCACCTCTAAGTGCAGAAACTCACTAGAGAGAAAGTGAAGTCGGTGAAGACGGTCACACCCCGGAGTAGGATAATGGACATTTAGAACACACAACACACTTGTATACATATGGTATGACACAACCTAGGTTTGGGTGCGGTTCTGATGCTCCGGGGCCCCGCTTCGGCGAAACCCTGAATCCGCTGGAAAAATCCTAACGTTTTCGTCTACCCCCATAGACGTGCGTCGAAAGGGGGTAGGCCAGTGGAGTTTTTTGCTTGGTTGTGTTAGGTTAGGCCATAGGAAGGTGTGAAACCAAAGTCTACCCCAAATCAACAAAAGATTCCATCCGGTTCGCCCGGAAAGGGGAGTTTTCACCTCTAAATGCAGGAACTCACTAGAGAGAAAGTGAAGCCGGTCACACCCCGGAGTAGGATTTTGCACATTTACAACACACAACACACTTGTATACATATGGTATGGCACAACCTAGGTTTGGGTGGGGTTCCGACGCTCCGGGGCCCCGCTTCGGCGAAACCCCGAATCCGCTGGAAAAACCCATAACGTTTTCGTCTACCCTCTTGAACTCCGTCGAAAGGGGTAGGCAAGTGGACTTTTTGGCTTGGCTGTGTTAGGTTAGGCCATAGGAAGGTGGGAAACCAAAGTCTACCCCAAATAAACACAATGTTCCATCCGGTTTGTCCGAAACACGAGTTTTCACCTCTAAGTGCAGGAATAATGTCAAAGTTCCTGTCACACCACGAGGCAAGATAAATTGAGCCATATATTTAATATTTATGTTGTAGGTGTATATTAAATGTGTTGTTTTTATTTCTTTTAAATGTATATGTTGTAGGGTTGGGTTCTGGAAAATTCAAACCGTTATTTTACGGGGCTGGATACTGAAATTGGGAGGGCAATTATAGGTCCAATATATATATGAATTACAACTACATTAAATATTATATAGAGAAATAAAGAAATGAATATTATATACGAAAATAAATAAATAAAGGAACAACTAAACGCCGACGGCCGCCGTCGGCGTATAAGAACGCGCGTACGCCGACGGCAGTGCCGTCGGCGTATCAACGATGCTGGACGGGCGACTTCGTTCCGTCACGGCGCCCTTTTGTACGCCGACGGGATTTATTACGCCGACGGCGGCCGTCGGGCACGGTAAGGCTACGCCGACGGCTGGTTGGTCGTCTGCCCTAGCTCGTGTTGTACGACGACGGCCCTGACATTTGGCCGTCGGCGTACAGGACGGCCATCGGCGTAGTGTGGCTTTCCCGTAGTGTCACTAGTACTGCAGTAGCTAATCAATGTTCACGTGGCTCGATGCTTGTGCGGCCTTTCTGACCAAGACACAATTCACGTTGGCTCTACATGCTTATCCGCCTTTTTCTTTCAGAGTCAAGTACTAGCCACTGGTTTTTATGTAGTGGTCGGAGGATCAACAAATTAGTTCTTCATTTCCAAAAGAAAAGGCTTGGGAAGTTTAATGCTCTCATAGCCTATACCTGCCTAAGGACCAAGCTCGTAACCAAGGCAGTCTTATCTATTGATCTGCATGTCTGCTAGAGAACCATTGACTTCATCTCATCATCTCCCATCCAAGTCTAATATAAGGTGCAGGATTGTCTAAGCCAAAGAAGAACTTTCCTCGGTTACTTCATTTTCTCGAAATTATCCAATTTCATTCGGACTTTATTAATTTGGTTCCTTCATAGGTATCACGCATAGGCATAGAAGACACCAGGAATTACTGACATGCCAAATACTCATACTCATCCTATGTGGCTAATTCTCACATGGTTGCCGTGGATGTACCTCCTACGTTTCAGTTGTTTCACACGAACTATTCGCCCTGTAACCTGTTTCTCGTCCCTCATCTCTCGGTTGTACTGTACGCCACACGCTCGGTTGTACTGTACGCCACACGCTCGTCCCGTCTCAAGGAGTGAGTGGCATGATATTTACTTGCCCTGCGAGGGTTGACTCAGGATCATATGAGATTCTTCGCGTAATTAGAAATGGAGGAAAAAAGGCAAGAGAATCTGCTAGGCCCGAATCATCTGCAATGCAGAGACGATAATGCTAGCTACACCTACTGACGGAGGAGGTTACGGAAGAGGCTACGCGCTGACGTGTCTCGGGACGTGGAGCCAACGTGGAACGGAAGCTGCTCCCTCCCCCGAAAATCAAGGGAAAAAATCTCACGGAAGCAGTTGTGCCTAAAGCCCCAATCCCTCCGCAGGATACGGAGTGCATCGTTCTTTGTTGTAGACGGCGTGACAGCGAGTTCTTGCACGCACACGGCGGCGCGCGGTGACTGTCGCAGGCGGCGCGACGGCGAGCTTTTGGTGGCGGTGCCACAGTTTCGCGTTGAATATCACAGTTGAATAAAGCTCGTGCTTAAGACGTTGATTTCCTTTTAACATTTTATCCCGCCCATGTTCGAGACTCGAAAATTTCACGAATTTACCAATAATTTGGAGACAAGATTCAAATTTTGATCAAAATTCAAATTTTAAAAGAACGAAATATATTATTTTTCTAAGCCATACGCACATAACAAATAAAATCGTAGTTAACCCAGGGCGGTGATGTGTGGTTTCCAACCATCTAGTCTAGGTAAGGTTTCGAGCCCCAACTTTTTTATTTTACAATCAATACCATATCTTATAGTTGAATGCCCGTGCGCTGCTACGGGAATACGTATTCTATTTGTTCAACATCAATATTAACGAACAAAAAGCACTTTATGTTTCAATTCATGATTGGTAAGGTTCCCGTGCGTTGCAACGAAATACCCATTGAAGAGCGACGACGAACAAAATGGAAACACGAGAATCAAACTTGTTATACATATTATATTATATTTTACATAAATAAAATACATAGCTTTTTACCAAACATGCACAAATTACAAAAGATATCTTCTTTCAAGCTATGTAACATATCTACGATGTGGGGAGTACATCCTTGTACACACTACTCTTGGTAAAAGACCCAACAAAAATAATGTTATCATCCTTTATAAGTGCAACAAGTAAATAGTTTAAAAAGTGTTTCGAGAAGTAGCCCGAGGGAGCAACATACCCGTCCATGGAGAAAATACTATTAGGGAGGTAGGCTCTTATATTTGGTATCGATTACCCATTGAATAGCATTGATGGCTTAAAGAAATGCATATCATAGGCTCATCTTATTCAGGTAATGCTCGGTATGAAGATTTCCTGTGATTGAGCCTTATTACATCTTCTGCTATATCATTTTAAAAGCAAGACTAAAAAGAATTTCAGTTACAGAACATTGTATGAAAACATGCATTTTCTCAGCATGCCAAATGTTAAAATTTAAAATCAAGCTCTCATATAAATCATCACTTACTTCAGGAGACATGGCTAGGTTTGACTAACGGGTAGGTAAATTTAATCACTAAAAGTTTCACATTCACCCGAACATACACGAATTACACAAGGAACAATAATCTATTCTGAAATCAATTACACAAGATAACTTTGATTGCAAATGCTTGAAGCATCTTACATACCACGGTGATGGCCAAGGTCGCTGTTCTTGCACTTGGTAGAGATAATCAGATATTATCCCAACAAAACGGTCATGAACACCACGAGCTGTAAGGCTCAGCCAGATCTGAACCACCACCATCAGCAACAGTTAACGCTCCATCAGTGCCGCTGTACTTAGCTAGTCACGATTGAGGTTGAGCTTGCTGTAAAACTTGTAATGTTACTGCCCAATGGATCCAAAGTACATTGAGTGCTTCCGAATTGATTTCATCCTTTAGAATGAGAATTTCTCATTCAGAACATGAACCGTGGTGCAATAGACTATTCTCTGAATTACATTTAGCATGTTGCAGCACCATTCTTCATAAATCTCCCAACATATAGCAGATTCTTATCATGTGATTGTCCTATAGAAAATTCATTTGTAAGTTCGTCCATGCTGGTAAGGATCTAATGAGGAATCACTTACAAAAAAAGAATAGTATGACCACATATATGAGAGTATACTGTTATTCTGACCGCCAAGGATGAACTAATCTTCAGCTGTATAATATATTAACAATATTCCGTTCCACCTTTACAAGCTGCGCAGGTGAAGGGCACAAAATAACTCCTAAACCTACCATTGCAAATTAAGTCTGCACACGCGCAACCGATGAGATTGTTGACTACTTAAAAAATAGTGATCAAAAGAAATAGCTAACTGACTATTATTAAGACAAAACATATTGAAGGATGCAAAGAGACATTTTTTGCAATCACTTTTCTCATATGAAGCAAATATATCATTTTCAAATGAATACAAATCTTTAACCAACTACCATGTGAAATACAGAGAATATAGATTGCTAACCTATTTTCCTAAAAAGCACATCGATCATCTTAGGTGTTCTATGTCATCAGCCATAACTGAGTCGTTGAAAATTATTTGTATTAACCATACAAGTGAAGAAAAAAGGTAGTCTTTTATTTGGTAAAACTGAGTACAACAAAAACACATATATTTTCAGAGTTGAAATGGTTCAAAATCTATTTTCATTCTGATTAGCATAGTATTCTATTCTGGGAGAGCTGACTCGTACGCTTACGCTTTTGAGCATAGTATTATATTTATTAGGATGAGCATACTTTTTTATATCAATCAAGCACACCTTATTTGATTCTACAATTGCAAAACCTAGCACACGTGCGTATCAACAATGGATGTAGCTGGTAGAACACTAAGAACATCATACGTGGCAGGATCAAAAGAAAACTATCTAAAAACATCCTTGAGGTGATTAGCGACGCAATAACCAAACTTGGCTCAAAAACATCAGATTATCCTGCGGCAACTTTCCAGTTGGTTCCTGGGGCAATAAAAAAAGGAGGGGTCAACACCTATGCAACACTTATCAGCCAGGACGTTTTGTGTCTCTTTCCTGCTTTTCTTCTTGCTTCCTGTGGCAGCCACGAAACCTGGTATGCAAAGTAAAGTAGAAATAAAGTTTAAATTCTGCTTTGAGAATCATCAACAACTGCAGGAAGGAGGCAGAGAAGAAGCATATAGTAAGGGGAGGATGGGCGGTAGGGAGGCATTGTTCTAGGGAAATGGGAGTACACAAGTACAGTCACACTTCACACATCTGATTTAAAGTTTCATAGCAACCCGATTACGACCCAGTTTTACCAAATACTATTCCCAATAATTTCCTCAAGCAAAAAATCCATTATTCAATAAACTGATCAACTGCAATCAACGAAGATCTTCCTAATGGTATTTCTGCATTGGTATTGCATTAGCATAGCTGAGCCATACATGACAAGAAAGCACAGTAAGAAATATTTGTATCTAATAGTTAGGATTATTTTTTACCTACAAGAAACTTTTCTCAGAATTTTTTTTTTGAGTCATACATAGTAATATTTACATTTAGTTACACGGTAGAATTATCAACTTAGCATTTGTTATTGGCCCTCACTGGCAGTATAGTGTCTAAACTAATTAAAAAGCTGTCAATGCTTGGAATATTTGCTTCAAAATCACAACATACCAGGGAACAACCAAGCAGACCCAGTGTCCACCACCGTTGCTCAAAATCTCCGTCTCTGTGGCATGACCTCCCCATTGATGCTCTTCCTTACCCTTGGACATGGGCTGCCAGACAGCCATGCTCCTCCATGTGCGGTTCATTAGGTGCTTCATGATTACAGAGTAAAGACTTTAGAAACATGTCTATGCATAATCTTGCTACAATAGAGTCGACATCTTATGGATTCAGTGATTTGAGTATTAGATTCAAATCGTACACATTATTTCAGGATTCATGTTTTAATTGAGCACTATATACAGATATACTAATAACTACATTTGCGGGTGTGAGCTGAATTTTTAAAAGCGTACATTACCTGAAGATAGAAATATGTGTAATATGCTTCACTCTAGGTTGCTATAAAATATTCTGTACCCATTGAAGAGAGATAATGACTAACACCATCCTTAGTCTTCAACCCAACCACTGTCAAGCCTAACTGAAATCTTAGCATGAGGATCCTCCAAACCCCAGAGATCCACAGTTACATCCTAAATACCGAACCTCCGGCTGGCTCTGATTTACGAGCAAAGCACTGGCAGCTCCCAAACCCCACAAATCTAACCCCCAACGGAACACCATATAGCCTTAGCTTTCGATAATTCGGACATATGATCCAAAAAGAAAAGGAAAAATGAATCTCACCTTGATAGCCTCAATAGCATAGTCGAGCTGGCGCCCTTCCGATGAGAATGTGTTGACCCTGTGGTAGTACTCCGTCCTACACACACAGAGAAAACCCCATGATGATCAGCAACTTGCCATGGCCGCCCAGCACGGCAACAGATCGAATCGATGTAAAGTGGGAAAGAAAAATCGAAAATCAAAACTACAAGAGGACGAAATCAATTACCTCGTGATGGCTATTGGCTGGATACACGGACGCCACTGCTTGATGGCTGGACAACACAGCGTAGGTGAGCAGAGGATGAGCGTCAGGGTAGGCAGGCGGGATCTAGGATCGGAAGGCCCATCTGGGCGGGCCGGCGGAGGTGGGACAGTGGCAAGGGCGGGGGATGAACTATCGGCGGCGTCGGTTGCTGGAGAGGATGAGGGAGGGGTCTCTAAGCTGCGGGGTGAGCGGCGGCGGGCGAGCCGCGAGGTACGAGCGAGGAGCGGGGAGGGTTTCCGTCTTTCTGCCGGTGGTCGCCGCCGCTCAGGGGATAGACGAGGAGGGGGTCAGGGTGGAAGAATGTAAAAGTGGTCGGCTAAACAACACTGTCTAAGAGCAGGGACTCGGTTTGTAACAGGCACGCGAGGTAGGCGACCATGGAGGCGACGGTTGCGCGCGGGGCGCTGCCGCCCTGATCTCCTTGCTCCGGCCGCTGCTGCTGCCTCCAAGACCGGATCCGGAATCAGCTGAGCATCCTCTTCCGGTCCAGCCCAGGGTTCGTTGCTGAGTCACCGAAGGACGTCGTCCTCGCCCGGAACACCGGCCGCCGACGCTGCTGCTTCCGCCGCGCTCTGGCTCCTCCAAGGCCAACCAGAAGCTTCACCGACCTTGCTGGCCGTCCGCGTCCCCGCTCCCCGTCCTCGCTGGCCGTCGTGTGAGGGGGATGGGGCTCTCGCAGCCCCGCCCGCGGCCGGTGCGGGCGCGCCGCCGCCGCCAAGATCTCCTGCGTTCAAGCTCGCCTGCTGTCGCCGCCACTGGATCCTCCGCTGCAACCTCTGCCTTCTCCTGCTGCCTGGGCGCCGGAGGCCCTTCATCAACCCCTGCATCCGGCGCCTCACTCGCTGCTGCTGCCATGCTCGACCGTCGGAGGTCTGACCCCGCCATTGGCGGGCGGGTGCGGCGCTCTCCTCTCCCCAAGCCTGCTGCCACGGTACCTCATGCCCTCCCCACGAAGACCGCTGTTCCGGCTCCGCCGCCCGCCGCTGCGGCTCCTCTTGCCGGCGCCTCCTCCGACCTGAAGTCAACGCCCCTGACCACGAATCCGGCCTCCTCCGCCTCCACTGAAGATGTGACACCTTTGCAACTGCTGCTGGCTGCTTCTCAGGGACTGCCTGTTTCATGGGCCTCCCTTGCCGACTGGGACGACGATGATGCCACTGAGGAGGAGTTGGCCCCGTGGACGCCGCCAGCTTTTGGGGGGCTTGGGTCTGACCCTGCCGTGATGATTGAAGGCCTCGGGTTCTTGTCGCTGCCGCCGGCTGTCTCGGGCAGCCCGGTCTCTGAGGTGAGCTTCGTCAAAGTTGTTGATGGTGATGAAGAGTTGGCTCTTGAGACGTCGATGGCCTCCACAAATGGCGTTGTCTCCGGCTCGAAGGAAGCATTTGCGGAGCACTGCGCCGGCCTCTCTGCTGATGCTGCTCTGGATCTTGGTACATCTTCAGCTCCGGCTTGTGGAATCCTCTCTGCGGCATCTGCAGCTCTTGAAGCCGATGAAGGCTGGGTGCATGTGGGTGGGCGGCGCCGCTTCAACCGAGGCCCTCCCCCTGAATTGTCAAAGGAGGGTCTCGAGCGCTGCCTCGCGTTCAAGCGTTGGGCTCGTGGAAGGTGCTTTCGTTGCTTGGAGTATGGCCACCAAGTCGGAGCATGTCGCGGGCCATTCAGATGCATTCGTTGTCGTGGCGCTGGTCATCGGGAGAGGTTCTGTCGTGCTCCCTCTCCGGTTGCTCATGATTGCTCTCCAGCCGCTCATGCTTGCTCTCCGGTCACTCGCGCTCCTGGCCAGCATCACCGCTCCCCGTTCGACCAGCATTGTCCTCCACCGGAGGTCGTTGGCCACTCGTCATCGCCACCGAGGTACCCATCTGCGTGTTACAAAGATTCTTTGGTCTCAACTTTTGAGTCACAGGTTGCCCTGCTGCGCTTGGAGCTGCTTCAGAAGGTTGAGCTGCTTCGTTCTGAGATTCGAGATGCTCTAGCTGAGCTTCAGGTTGCGTTGCGTGTCTCTTCGCCGCCTCAGCTCCAGATTGTTTCCGCTGATGAAGGGGCTAAATGTTTCTTTGGGGATTTTTCTCCTCGTGGTCTGCATGAGACGTCGCTTGTCTTCGCCGAGTTTGTGGCTCCGGTGGTGCAGGTCATGCCTGAGCGGCAGGAGCCTAGTGGGGAACCATCTACGGTGCTTCCTGTGGAGTTGGGCTCATTGGAGTCCATGGAGGGAGTTGTTGATGAGGAAGCTCCTGATCCTTTGGTGATGAAGTCCACCCAGTTTGTGTCGCCGTCTGTCCTTGAGAGTGTTGTCATCACCGAGATGCCTGAGGTTTCTGAGACTCGTGTGTTGGCGCCTAGCTCCAAGGTTCTATTGGGCAAAGAGGTTCCTGCTTTGCTTCTCGATTTGGAGGCGGCTCGCCCTGGATATGGCAAGGAGATTATTCGTGTCTTGATGGGGATAGCTTCAGATGCTGAAATCACGAAGGTGGAGAAGTCTCTCAGGAAGATGGGTAAGAAGCTTCGCGTTGCAAGGAAAGGTTCCGCTTCTACATGATTGTTGAGACCTTTTGAGGTAGTCATGTTGTCGGTTCGTGGTTGGGATAGGTTGGCGAGTTTGTGAGGTCGTGGTTGCTTCTGGATGTTGCCTGCCGTAGGTGTTGGTCTTTGCGTTTGTGTGGGTGCCTTGTTGTGGTGTTGTTGTTTGTTGTATGGTTTTCGTCCGGTTTCTTCCACTAATAAACCGGGCACCTTCTTCTTAATAAATCTAAGGCAAAGCTTTTGCCTTCGTTTCAAAAAAAAAAAAAAAGTGGTCGGCTAACATTAAAGTAGGACTACGGGTTGGTTTCATACTTCCTGAGGGACTAAATTGCAAAACGACGGCGACGTACGACGGACGACGGCAGAAGACAGGACACTGCGTTCTTTTATAGTAGAGATAGTAGCTAATGGTAAATGGTAGAGATACATAACTGACTACAACGATTACAAAATAAAGACTAAAAGAAACAAGTAAATATTCGAGATCTTCAAACTCTTTCTTATTCCGTGACTCAATATTGTACTTTTCTGAAATCAGCCGTAGAACGACATAGATATCAAACCACACACCTGTGAATACCAACGAGCGTTCTCCCATAATTTCAGCTGTAATGCCAAGGCTACAAGCATGCACGCAGTCATTAAGGTAATCAAACAATATTGGCAAGAGTACCAACATCCGTATTCAAATAATAACAACCGAACAACCTGGTCATTGTCGCTGGGAGCCGAGAGTACGAATCAACATTGTCGAGGATGTAGCAGCCGGGACAAATATTGTGAGGAAAATCCTCGCGGCAAGCATGAGAAAAAATCCCAAATAGATCTGACGAAGTAAGATCTGAAGTTCCATACCTAGATAAATTTAATGTTGCAGCACCACCATTGACGTCGGGAAGAAGATCTCATCGTCGAAAAATAGACCGCAAATGACTTATTATAAACGATGCCAACTCCGTTGAAGAAGAAGGAAACCAAAACCATAATCCAATCTATTGAAAACACTATTTTTAAAAACTCCACCTATAGATCGGGTTCCCCACCCCTCCGACACCGGCGAGGCTGGCCGGAGGAGGGGGAACTGATCTATGGTGGAGGCGGAGGTTGTGGCGGCTGCAGCTAGGTTTCAAGAGGAGAGCTCTCGCCAAAAGGTTTTATCTGACATTCTCAGAAGTGTACGCTATTAATCTTTTCGAGCCCCAACTTTTAATTTTACGTCTAATTCTTGGTTCAATAAGGCAAATAGAAAAAATATTATTCTTGGGGATCGAACTGACAACCAAACGTTAAAAAATAATACAGCTCAAACAATCTAGCATTGAACGGGAGCTTTATGGTTAAATAACTGCACAAAGAAGTGTCAAGGTAACGAAATATTTCAAAATTGGGCAAAATTTGAAAAGTTGACCCTCTGGAAAAATTCGGTTGAAATATCGATGAAATTCATATCCGTGATCACACTCAACACCAGACTAGTACTGGAGCGTGTTCACGTGGCTTCATGCTTGTGCAGTCTTTTTCAAGACAATTCATATGCACTAGGCTTCGTCGGTTCTACGTACTTATCCGCTTTACTAGACATCTTAGCGCGGCAATGCCGCGCCCGTTCGGTAAATTTCAAATTTTGGAAATGACTATGTTTGAAAGTTTTTGAAATATGGAAATTATTGGAATTCGAAGAAGTGGGCGCTTTAAAAATGTTATGAATTTAATAATTGTTCGTATTGGAATGTATTCAAATTTGAATTCTTGTAATGTTTACAAAATGTTTGGAGCTGGAATCTATTTGAAACTGTAAGGTATGTAAATCTGAAATTTGATTTGAAATGCTCAAATAGATTTTTAAAATTGTGCAAATTAGAAGTTTTTCAAATTTTAATTATTTTAGTATTTACAGATTGATCGAGTTTAAAAATCATTTTAATTTTTTTTGGAATATGGAAATTTGAATTTTGAGTTGGTGTGCTGAAGTATGCTCGTATATTTTTTCACAGTGTGTTTAGAAGAAAAAATACCGCGGAATAGAAAATTCATATTTGGAAATGTTTTCATTGAAAAGTTGCTCAGATTTGGAAATTGTTGAAGTTCAAAAAAAGTTTTTGTTGAAATGTTGTTTTTTTTGAAAGTGGTTATATTGGGAAGCTATTCATATTGCAGTTATTTTTATGTTTACTAAATGTTAATATTTTGTGTTCATGCCGATGTATTTGTCGTACTTGTAAATATCGTGGTGGAAAGAATTCAAATTTGGGAAGGTTCGCATTCAAATTTGTTCAGCTTTGAGTGTACTAAAGTTTGGAAGAAGGTTGCATTTAAAGTTTGTTAAAATTCTAACATTATTAAAATTGGGAAGGTATTCATATTTATATTTGATTTATGTAATTTAAATGCTCAGATTCTAAAGGCATTTAAAAATTTGAAATAAAATATTAAAATTTGAATTTTGATGGTGTGTTGTAAGTAGACACCTTTTTTTTTGGTTAATGTTGGTATATTTGTTACATTTGTACATATCGTGTTGGAAGAAATTTGAATTTTGATCATATGATATAAATAGTTAATGCTTATTTTTGTGGTAACGTTGATATATTCCCCAATTTTTTGTTTTTGTTTTGACGGATGGAAATTAGGGGAAAAAATAGTTAAAATAATATTGTCCTACACATTAAGGAAATACAGTATGACATATTTACCGTACGGAAATACAGTTGCAAAAATGAGGTGGAAATGGTAAGGTTTCTTACCAAATTGAAATGTTCCATCATCCATGTTTTATATGCGGAGAGCTTTGTGGTAATAAATATGTTGATGGAATTTGTCGACATAATTGTAGATAGTATAAAGTTATTTTGTTGGATAACTTATATGTCATCTAGAGTTGTATATAATGCTGGATCGCAAAATGATATGATCTCTTTGAGAGGCTGTTGTTTGTTTAGTAAAATTCAAATTTGGGAATGTCCATATTCAGAAGTTCTTCAAATTTGGAAGTTATTGTAATTTAAAAAGTGTATGCTTAAATAATGTTATGAATTTAGAAATTGTTCGTATTGGAATGTATTCAAAAAACAAAATATAGATTTGGTTCGTGTTGATATATTTGTCATATTTTTCCTGCCTGTGGGGTAAAATTTTAATTTTGAAATGTTAGCATTCGGAAATTGTTCGAATCTTGTAATTATTAGAATTCAAAAGAGGTTATATTTGAATTTTTTTGGATTTCAAAAATTGTTCGTATTGAAAGTCGTTCAGGTTTGATTTGTTTTTACGTTTATAGAATGGTAAGATTTGAAGGATAGTTAAATCTTTTAAATATCCGTATTTTAAAATGTCATCATATGGCATAAGTAGTCGGCATATATTTTTCTGACCATTTTATTATAATATTATTGTTTTTAGGGGAAAAAATAGAAAAATTGTATTGGAAACTTATCATATAAATCTTTAACAAAATGGATATTTATTAGTTCGTGTGGAAAGGTGAAATTTTTATGTGAAAAGTTTGCAATCTTGTTAGATTTGGAAAATTTTGATGCTTTGTTTACATTTTTTTTTTTTTGCACAATGTAATTTTGGCGCAACATTTGTGTGGAAAAGTTTGGAAATTTCAATTTTTTTTGACATGTTATTTGTACTATTATTTTGAATTATAAATTGAAAGGTATTTTTTTTGTGAATTTAAATATTTTTCCTATAATTTTGGTAGTCTCGGAAACTTTTAAACTATTATTTGCTCTATTTTGTGAGATTTTTTTTAATGCAACTTTTGTGTGTAGAGTCTAACAATTTGCTGAATTTGAATTATTTTGACAAATTGTTTGTATTTTATTTTTGTTTATAGTTTTAGAAGTTTTGAATTTTATTTTTTTCCCATTATTTTGTTGTAATTGAATTATAGTTTAGAAGTTATGAATTTTACATTTTTTGGCATAAGTAGTCGGCATATATTTTTGTGAACATTTTGTTATATATATTATTGTTTTTAGGGAAAAATATAGAAAATTTGTATTGCAAACTTATCATATAAATCTTTAACAAAATGGATATTTATTAGTTCGTGAGGAAAGGTGAATTTTTTATGTGAAAAGTTTGCAATCTTGTTAAATTTGGAAAATTTAGATGCTTTGTTTACATTTTTTTTTTGCACAATGTAATTTTGGGGCAACATTTGTGTGGAAAAGTTTGGAAATTTCAAAAAAAATTACATATTATTTATACTATTATTTTGAATTATAAATTGAAAGGTATTTTTTATTTTGTTTTCCTTGATCGTTATTCCATTTTTTTTTACATAACAGAAGGGAAGATGGAAAGAAAAAAAAGAAAATAAATACAAAGATTTTTCTAACAAATTTGGATGCTCAAATTTGTTGTTTTTTTTTGTAACATTTATTTTCTAACAATTTTAAATGCTAAAATGTGTTAATTTTGTTTTAACATTTAGTTCAAATGTGTTAGTTCTTTAATAGGAAAATACAGTGAAATTAAATGTTTTTTAAACTTTGTGGAATGGTGGCTATTGAAAGTCGTTTACAATTTGAAAATATGTAAATTTGAATCTACATTATATGCCGTAAGTGGTGATTTTTTCCCGTGATATTTCGACCTATTTTTTCATTTTTTCCCGGTGGATAGTTTTAAAATTAGTGAATTTGTAACATTATTAGATTTCCAGAAATATATATAGATTAACAGGCCCACGTTTTTTTTCGAATTTTTGGATTTTTTCCAAAAAAAAAAAACTGACAGCCTGGGCCCGCGCTGACGTCAGCGGTGCCCTAGGCTGCCGCTGCCGCGGCGGAGACCACGGCACCGCCGTCGAACGACGGCGAGCCAGGCCGCGCGCTGCACCGCGCTGGATGCGCACGGGGGCGAGAGGCCCAGGAGCGGCGGCGCCGCCCCTTATTGGTAGCCGGAGCGACGCCGGCGAGCGTCGGACGCGGCGGACGCGCCGCGGCACGGCGGCGGCCATTCCGGTGCGCACGCGCCGCCCCAGGACGCGGCTCTTGGGGAGGAGGCGGAGGAGTCGACGGCCCACCTCTCCGTGCCCGTCGATTTGGACGGAGAGGTCTGTGGCGGCGGCGCGCCGCGTCGGCGGCGCCGGCGACGGCGGGCTCGCGCGAGAGGAAGGAGAGGAAGAGGATTGACGCGGATGTTTTTGCAACAAAGTCCCTGTAGTTTTCATGAATTACAATCCAGTCCTTTGCGGGCGTTTGTTTGCAAAAATGGCGCGCCAAAATTCGTGCACGCAGGTGACCGTCTGTGACCGGGAGGCTACCGGGTGACGTGTCGTCCGTTCATTGGTAGAAAATAGCCGTGGCTACAGTACCCGCGCGGGGAGGGCGACGTGGACGCATCGTGGCCGTCGGATGGCGCCGATCGGACGGGCACGAATTGGGGGCGACGTGGACAGTGAAATGGAGGCTGAATCCTATCAGCTTTTATATGGATCTATTTATTTGATAGGTGGGTACAAGCACAGGTCTTTATTTTTTTTCCCGAACAAGGTGTACCATCTTTTTTATGTAGTGGACGGAGGATCAACAAAATTCTTCAGTTCTAAAAGAAAACGCTTGGGAAGTTTAATGCTCTCATAGCCTATATGGTGAAGTTAGAACTTCTAGGGTTGCCCGATCTTCACGGATTGACGGCGGAGTGGACGAACGCACGCAAGAACACGAGAAACACGAAGAACACAAGAACACACACGATACAAGGACCGTTTCCTTACCGGTCGGTCCAACCGGCCCAATAGAATCCACACGAGGGTGGGAGATCGGCAAGTAGATATAAGAAGGGATCTTGGATGGTTGTTTCTCCAACGGTCAACCAAACCGCTCCAATAAAGTAACCCCAGGATGAAAGATTGGCAAGTAGTCAAACTACAATTAGAGGTCTTGAATCCACTTGAGGGCCTCCCCACAAGGGAGGAAGGAGACCATCTTGAGGCGAAGGAGTATAGCTCTACTCTAATCTCAAAACATAGTCTATCCAGATCTGAGATGGGGAACTCCTATTTATAGTCTAGAGGCAAAAGGGGAAATTTAGGTGGGGTAGGTGGAGGTTACAAGGCTCAAAAGCCTGGCTGGTTCCCGCAGCAGCGGTAGTACCGCTCGCACGGGCGGTAGTACCGCTGGTGCGGGCCGAAGGCGCGTTGACTTTGCGCGGGCGGCGAGCGGTAGTACCGCTTGTGCGGGCGGTAGTACCACCGGCAGTGCCGCACATGGGCGCCGAGGATGGTTTCTGGCGGCACTTGGGGCGGTAGTATCGCCGGCGTGGTAGTACAGCCCGGAGGGGCGGTAGTACCGCTATGGCAGTTTTTCCTGCTCTTATTCTTCTTCTTGTCGCTTTCTCCTCCTCTTCCATGCGTACGCCTCGGATGGTCTTGAGTCCTGGGCTTCCTTGGCATCTCCCCGAATGTCCGTAGTCGACATGTGATACCTAGCAGAGCAAAGAGGTAGATGCTCAAGTAGTATACCATCCAAAGCGGCACGAAATGAGATCTTGTAGAGGAAAGAGTTCACCTTTGAGCTCCGTGGTGACTTGCGATGAGTTGGGATGCTTGACATGGTGATGGGCCAAGATTAGGCTACATCATCTCCCCCCCCCCCCATCAAAAGAGTCGTCCTCGACTCTTGCTCATCATCATGACAAGGAGGTAGATGTGTAGACCTTGTCGTGTGGTTCACCATGTAGTCGACGGAAGTGATGTGGCACTTCTTCAATGTCCCTTCGCCTTTCAAGTAACCTGCAAAACTCGCAAGGAAGACAAAACAACACTCAAAGAGTAGCCAATTCTTGAAGGTCATCGCATGAGCGCTTATGTAGAAGGAAGTCAGCTTAGCAAGATCTTCCGTCATAGGGATGCGTGGTTGAAAGAACTCATGGAGGCTCATCCAAAGGTACGACCTACACATCAAAGACCAAGCAAACCATGTGTGTGTAAGATAGAGGAACATATCATTAATGACATGTCCATTCATGTTCATTACACTATTAGCACAACACAAATATGTGAATGTCAAAGCATATGCAAGGTCAATGTGCAAGCAATTTGGTGGAACATCCTCAAAATGTGGGAACACAAAAACTCCATGAAAATTTTGAACCATATGATCAACATTGCACACAAGGCATTGAAAAGAGAAATTTGTCAACATCCTTGATGCAATAAGAGGAGTACTCGGGAAAAATACACAATGAAGAATGTCCAAAATATCTATATGGGTGCAAACAAACCATAGGAAAGAGCAAGTTTTCGAAATATTTGTTGCAACACCAAATGTGTAGAAACCAAAACACTCATGACAAGACATGCTCGAAATGTCATTATGGTTGCAAACAAGCCATTTAAAAGAACAATTGTTCACATATTTGTTGCAACACATAAATCATTCACATAAAAGATGGGAAAATTTGTCTTGCCATAGGAGAAACCAACATCACAAGCATGTTTGCAAACAAACCAAAACCAAGAGAAATTGTGCAACTTGTTTGATGAAAAACATGAGAAAGAGTTGAGAGTTGGATTCAATCCACTACTCACATTTATGCTCTCAAGCGCTCTTTTTGTCAACTCATGTTCAATTGAGGTTGACATCATAGCATGAGGTTCAATGCACACGAAAAACCAAAGAAACAAATTGTGTGCATGGTATATGAACACATCATCCATCATGAAGTGTCTCTTCATTTTCATATCACCAACCACACAAAATCAATTGGAGATGACCTATGTGGATGGCCACTATGCAAAGTGAAGGATGGACCAAGGTCCATAGGAGTAAACAAAAGATCTTCAAAATATGAGGGCAATCTCATTATCAAGAATTTTATCATTATTGCAAACAACACATGTGAAAGAGAAATTATTCAACATGTTGCATGCATGAATAGAACAAAATTTCAAGCAAAGCGTGCGGAAAGCGTGAACATTGTTGTCAACAAACATTGGAAAAGAGCAATTGTTCGTCATGTTTGAGTTGACAAAGGGAAAGAAGTGGAAACACTCACAACTAGGCATGTCCATGGAAAATTCATCACAAATAGGTGATTCCACATGATCAACATTGGAAGTATCACATGGGAATAAAAATGTATCATATGATGCATCAATGAAATCATCCATAACATGCAAGCAATCAAAATTCATCATGTCCACTAGTGGGATCATGGTCACATCAACACCCATACCTTTGTAGTCCCGCTCATTTGAGGTAGGTGTTGACGTAGAAGGCATTTCCATGTGACCGACTTGTTCATCATTATGTAGACATGTGGTGGCAACATCCATGGAACCTAGCACGCAATGAGAGAACACACTAGAGGTAGAGGTTAAGTTGTTAGAAATCGAAATGGCCTCACAAGACCTATCAACTACCTCTCTCAACTCAAGTGGTGTATCACTCATTCCCTCAAAGTGAAAGTACTCAAAGTCACATATGGTGGAGGCACTCAACTCACTCTCACTCTCACTCAAGTGGGCTAAGTGGCATTCATTCTCACATGGGATTGGTATCATTTCATCACTCAAGCACATGAGGGTAGGCTCGGTTTCCTCATCACCACAAGCCTCCAAGGTTGAAGGGAAACTCCCATACTCAACCTTCTCGACCTCATCGCCTCCAAAGATGCATGCCATAGGTTGGTCATCCTCATTCAACGCATCCACCAATGTGATAGCATTGCTTATGCTCGCCTCCGTGGTCGAAGGTAAAATCCCATTCTCGACCATCCTCTCGTCGTCCGTATCTCCATTTGGGCACTCCCACATCATGTGACCATTGCCATCGCATATTGGACACGAGAGATTGGGACATTCTCGTGGACCATGGTCTTGGCCTTGGCAATTGTCACATATGCGTTCATCCTTGTGCCATATGGGTGCCCAAGTGTCTCGACGATCTCTAGGGTGAGGTGGTGGCGAAGGAGTGCGTTCATGGCGTGCACCATTTGAGCGATGAAGCTCTTGATGTTCATTCTTTTGGTACGCTCGAGGTGAATGTGGACGGTGCACTTTATGGCGATGCCGATCATGAGTGTCGCGCGTTGGGTTATCTTGAAGATCTTGTTGTGGTTCACCTTGACGAGGACCATGACGCGCATGCCTTGAGTGTGATGACCTTGAAGTGCGCCTTGTACGACTTGAGCGTGATGAAGAAGAAGCTCGTTGTCGCACAAGGTTGTTGAGAGGTTCGGTCACCCGTTCCATAGATGCTTCTTGCGCATGCATGCGGTCGTTGAACTTGGCCTCTTGAGCTCGAAGACGGCGCTCGTAGCGTCCTAGGCCATCACGTAGAAGGTGTCGAAGACCAACAAACTCAGTATGTGTGACATAGCCATGATCACCTCGAAGTCCACTATGGATTTCATCATCCGGGCTTGAGCTTCCGTTTGTACTTCCCCTAAACATTTTCTCAAGAACAAGCGAGATATGTGGCAAGGAAAACCAAGACAAACTATATCCCAAGTATAATGTGGCTTGAGAGGAGAGAATCCGGTTCTAACACCCAACACACACACTTATGAGGATAGGAAGGTATGAAGTGGCAAACGAAACAAGCAAATCCAGCGAAAAGTATGTTGTTCAAGGTAGAGAAAATCCACAATGATCAAATGACCAAAGAAACTCCAACCACAAATGATGAAGAAACACACACAAAAGCGAATGATGGGGTTGGGTGATAAAAGGGCGAGCACTCTAAGATAGACAACCTAACGAAGACTATGTGCTCAAATGTCACACCAACACGAGAGGGACGCTAGCTCAATTGCTTTTGGGTGGGCAATGGATTTGCACAAGTGTTACACACTCACACTCACTTTGGCGGTATAAGTTTTGTCGCAACCTATAAGAGATGATACTTGGCACTACTCATGTTCTTTTTTTTTCTTTTTTTTGCTTTTTGACTATGATTCCTTCTCTTTTGCTAGTGCCAAGATGTCTAACGATACACACTCGCCAATACTTTAAGACAATCACTCAACAAGTGCAATGCCCCGCAATATCAAAGAGCTAGTCCGATAGGTCACACGAAAGGAAGAAGGGCTCACAACGGATTATGATGATGGGGAAATGTCGAGTCCTTGGTGGCGTCGTCGCTTGGCGTTGATGATGCGTTGCTGCGGAAGCTTGTTGATGTCGTAGACGTAGGGCACACCAAGAAAGAACTCAAACCAAAGAGGAAATGCCAAAACGAACCGAGGAAAAAGGAAAAATTTCTGCAAAAATAGGCCATGGCGGTAGTACCGCTGATTTCGGGCGGTAGTACCGCTGCGCACGAATCAGAGCGATTTTGACTCGATTTTGGGCGGATTTGGGCTCCAAAACTTCCTTGAATCCGTGGGAAATTGGCAAAATTGAGGCTAGGGAACGCAAACAAAGGTGGAGGGGGTCCTAAAGCAACAGATTCATGGAGAAAAACTACCAAAAACGCAACAAATCGATAGATCGGCTCGAATCAAGGAAAGGCTATTTTTGGTGGAAATTTTCGAATTTCTCAAAAACAAAGCAAAATTTGGTGGATTTTGGTGGAAACACAAATCAAATCCGTGGCAACCTAGAGCTCTGATACCATATGGTGAAGTTAGGACTTCTAGGGTTGCCCGATCTTCACGGATTGACGGCGGGAGTGGACGAACGCACGCAAGAACACGAGGAACACGAAGAACACAAGAACACACACGATACAAGGACCGTTTCCCTTACCGGTCGGTCCAACCGGCCCAATAGAATCCACACGAGGGTGGGAGATCGGCAAGTAGATACAAGAAGGGATCTTGGATGGTTGTTTCTCCAACGGTCAACCAAACCACTCCAATAAAGTCACCCCAGGATGAAAGATTGGGAAGTAGTCAAACTACAAGTAGAGGTCTTGAATCCACTAGAGGGATCTTCTCCACAAGGGGAGGAACCATCCCCACAAGGGGAGGAAGGAGACCATCTTGAGGTGAAGGAGCACAGCTCTACTCTAATCTCAAAACATAGTCTATCCAGATCTGAGATGGGGAACTCCTATTTATAGTCTAGAGGCAAAAGGGGAAAATTAGGTGGGGTAGTGATGGCTACGTGTTGGTGAACCCCAAGAGGAAGGTTATGATGTAGACAGCAGAAGTTTTCCCTTGAGAAATCTACCCAAGGTTATCAATCCAGTAGGACTTGACGATCTATCGGAAGGTTGTTGATGTTGACTCCCCCTGGCGCTAGGGAGCTTGCACCAACGTGGAATCTGCACAGACACAAACCAGAACTTTGCCCAACACGAAACAGAGAGGTTGTCAATCTCTCCGGTCTTGCAGAAACAAAGAGTTAAACGTATGGTGTGGAAAACAGCAGGAAAAACAGCAAGTAACAGGAAACAGATGATTGCAGCAGGTTGTGTAAACAGTATGAGGAAATTGGACCAGGGTCCACAGTTCACTAGTGGTGTCTCTCTCAGAACAGATAACTAGCATGTTGGGTAAACAAATTACAGCTGGGCAATTGACAAATAGAGAGGGCATAACAATGCAATACATGCCAAGATGTCTACTATGAAATCTAGTTGGGCATTACAACAAAGTACATAGACCGTTATTCCAACCGCATCTATGCCTAAATAATCCACCTTCAAGGCAGCATCCGCATCCTATTCAGTATTAAGTTGCTAACAACAGATTATTGCATGAAGTAAAGTGTGTAATGTAATCAATACAAGTGCCCTTGGACACTGCACCAATGTTTTATCCCTAGTAGCAACAGCACATCTACCATCTTAGACCTTTCTGTCACTGATCCAGATATCTAGAGACTGAACCCACTATCGAGCATAAATACCCCCTCTTGGAGTCACAAGCATCTACTTGGCCAAAGCATCTACTAGCAACGGAGAGCATGCAAGATCAAGAGCACATAGATAAACAACTTGAATAAACATGGTATCAATATTCATCGGATCCCAGCAAACACAACATCTAGCATTACAATAAGATGATCTTGATCATGTTAGGCAGCTCACAAGATCTAAACATGGAGGCACAAGGTAGAGAGACAACCATCTAGCTACTGCTATGGACCCGTAGTCCAGGGGTGGACTACTCACGCATCACTCCGGAGGCAGGCATGGTGATGTAGAGCCCTCCGGTGATGATCTCCCCTCCGGCAGGGTGCCGGGAAGAGCTTCAGAACTCCTCCGATCTGAGATTGACGATGACGGCCGCGACGGAACTTTTCGTGGAATATGATCGACCGTAATAGGGTTTTCGCGTCGCGGAGAATATATAGGCGAAGAGGCGGCGTCGGTGGCCGAGGGGGGCCACCACGCCATAGGGGGGCGCGGGCCCACCCTGGGCCGCGCCCTAGTGTGGCGTGGCCCCCTGGTGGGTCTGCTCCGACTCCCCTTTGGACTCCGTGATCTCCTCGTGATATTATTGACGATGTCTTTTGTTTCGTCCAATTCCGAGAATATTTCCTTAATAGATTTTCTGAAACCAAAAACAGCAGAAAACAGGGAACTGGCACTGTGGCATCTTGTTAATAGGTTAGTCCCAGAAAATGCATAAAAATGATATAAAGTGTAACCAAAACATGTAGCAATTGATATAATAACAGCATGGAACATCAAAAATTATAGATACGTTTGAGACGTATCAAGCATCCCCAAGCTTAGTTCCTGCTCGTCCTCGAGTAGGTAAACGATAAAAACAGATAATTTTTGAAGTGACATGCTACCAACACAATCTTTGATCAAATAACAATGTAATGCACATGATCTGAATGAAGTGATCCAAGCCAATGGTCTATAGTTTGCAAGCAAGTAAATAAAGAGTAAACATAAGTGATCACACAAGTGCAAACTTTCATGAATAATACTATAAAACATTTAGAGATATAATAGTCTAACATAATAGTTAGCTCACAGCAGCAATAATTCTCAACATGAAAGTGTTTGTATCAACACAAAGGAAGATAATAGCTTCAGCATTTGCTTCAACTTTCAACATGTATATCATATAGATAATGTCAATGCAAAGAATATGATCAACCAAACACAAAGTTATGTAAAAACTGTTATACTGGAGTTGACAATGATGTTTGCTTAAGTAGACAGAAAGAAGTGGGAAAACTGACTCAACATAAAAGTAAAAGAATGGCCCTTCGCAGAGGGAAGCAGGGATTAACATCATGTGCTAGAGCTGTAGTTCCCGAAGGCATATAGAGAGCATAAAATATTGTTTTGTAAGGTAATGGTGTATACAGGTGTCAACAAATCAAATAGCAGGTACTTGTCATCTTCCATGGCTAACTAACTTTTAGAGCGGTTCCGAGAGTTTTTAGGACTGCACTTGTAACAAGCACTTATTGGTGACACTCCTCCCAACCATTTACTTTCCACAAACCATGGCTAACCGAATCCTCGGGTGCCCACCAACATTCACCATGGAGGAGTGTCTATTTATTTATTTATAGGGTGGACTAACCAGCTCTTTAATGCAAAATAAAAGGTGGAGAAGCAGATGAAGCTGCCAATCCTTGTAAATTAATTAGCATGGAAGATGACAAATCTCACTACTACGTCCTTATGAGCTTTTCAAGTAGTGACACAAAAAGGAAATGTAACAGTTTTGAGTAGTTAGTAGATAGCACATGAAGAAATTTACTTGGAATGGTGAAAACACCACATAATAGGTAGGTATGGTGGACACAGGTGGCATGGATTTGGCTCAAGGTTTTGGATGTACAAGAAGCATTCCCTCTTAGTACAGAGTTTAGGCTAGCAAGGTTATTATAAGCAAACATCATTATCAACTGGAATAGCAAGAGTGTACATAAAACACAAGGTTTGACGAACCATAGACTCCCACTGTCTTCCTTGTTAACACATAGCCTTCATCCAAAAATTATCTAGACTACTATGGACTTCCAATTATGCAACAGATTATTATAGCAGAAAATCCTTATAGTAGTTCTTCATTAATAGCCATTACTTACATGATGCACAAGCTTAAACATTAATTACTTGACAGCTCAAAACAATTGGCAAGCATCAAATTACTCAAGACAACGATCTAAAAAGATTCATGTAAGCATTTTATACCACTACCACATGCATAGCATTTTTCTGGTCCAACCAAACACCAATCAACTTATTTGACAACTCTCCAAACAGATATAAGTGAAGCAAGAGAGTACTTTCTTCAAAAGAAACTGAAAGCTCTAACAAGAGATACATGAAAAACTGAGAGCTAACAGCAATAACAGCAACTAGACAGGAATACTCAACAAGTATAAGTGAAGCACAAGAGTATTCTAATGAAAAAGTGGAGCGTGTCTCTCTCCCAAACATGAATACTAGGATCCAACAAGTATAGCACAGCAAACAAAACAAAACAAACTGAAAACAAAAACACACTGACGCTCCAAGGAAGAGTACACTAGCATGAAGCAATAAAAATATAGCACCATTAGAGATGACCTGATAATTTGTAGATGAAGAAGGGGATGCCTTGGGCATCCCCAAGCTTAGATGCTTGAGTCTTCTTGAAATATGCTGGGGAGGTAAGCCTCCCCAAGCTTAAGCTCTTCACTCTTCTTGATCATGTAATATCATTCTCCTCTATCAACACTTGAAAACTTCCTTCACACCAAAACTTAACAGCTTTTCTCATTAGCAGGTTAGTGCACTAAAAGATAATACTTCAAAGTTCTAGCAAAGACAAAACTCACAAGCCAACTATTTTAAACATTAGCCACTGTTACTAGGCTCAAGTGGGCACTTTTACACGAAAAGAAACCACTTAAAAACTTGTAAAAGAGAGAATGCAAAATAAAAGACAGAATCTGTCAAACCAGAACAGTCTGTAATGACGAATTTTTTCGAGGCACTTACGATGCTCAGATGAAGAACTTTTGAAATAATGAAAGTTGCGTAACATCATCAGGAACATGCACAAAAAGTTTCAGCATTTTTCGATTTTTTCTGATTTTCTACTGAATTAAACGGTGACGAACAGCAATCTGTCCCAATGCAGTCCCGAAAATAAAAACCAACTTTGCATTAGTAACTCTCCTTGGCACAACAAAACAGCAAATAAAAGATACAAAGGAGTTGCTACAGAGGTAAACAAGCATCCTTGACACATGGGTTATCTCCCACAAGTGCTTTTCTTTAATGCCTTTCAGCTAGGCTTTAGGATTTTAATGATGCTCGCATAAGAATAAGAGTTGAAAAACAAAGAGAGCATCAAGAGGCAAATATCAAAATCATCTGAGTCTAACCCACTTCCTATGCAGAGGAATATTGTAGTAAAACAAATCATTGAAGCATAAAGCAGCTAGCATAGGAAGATGCAACAAATCCAACTTTAAAACTTCCAACACAAAGAGAGGTATTTTAGTGACATGAAAACTTTTAAAACCATCTTTCCCTCTCTCATAATAATTTTCAATAGCATCATAAACAAACTCAACAACATAACTATCACATAAAGCATGCTTTTTATGATCTACAAACACATAACTTTTATCAAGCAAGATAGTGGGATCAAAAATTTCAAACCCACTTTTAGACATATTGAAACAAGTTGATTGATCACTCTCAATAGTAGAATTAATAATATTATCAAGCAACATAGGACCATCATCTAGAGCTTTATCATAAACATTTTCTAAGCAAACACTCTCATTACCATGCATTTCGAAATTAGGAATAAAAAGAGGATTATCATAAGACTTATCAAAATAGCATGGATTTTCATAAACAACATTGGGGGAAATATTTGGTACTTCTGTTATTTTTGCTTTCTCTTGAGTCAAGGAATGTTTGTCTACCTCAAATTTATCAAAAGAAGTTATTTCAATAGTATCATTACCAACTTCCCCAAGCTTAATATTTTCCATAGCATTAGCAACAACCATGTTCAAAGAGTGTATACCAATATCATTGGTACTATCATGCAAATAAAGTTCCATAGGTTTTTTAATTTTCTCTTCAAACACATCATGTCCTAGCTCAAGATAAATTTCATAAAGGTTTCTCAAGTTGTTTTCAGCCATAGGACAAGTTTCAAGCAAAGTACCCATGAATAGCAAGCAAAGAACTAGACATAATAACAAACCGAAATAAACTAGATGCAGGAATTTAATTTTTTTTTGGTTTTTGATTTTTAACAGCAAGCAAAACAAAACTAAAACAAGACAAAAAACAAAGTAAAGAGATTGGAACTGAGAGACTCCCCTTTCCAATAGCCTCCAAGTCCCCGGCAACGGCGCCAGAAAACAGCTTGATGGCTACGTGTTGGTGAACCCCAAGAGGAAGGTTATGATGTAGACAGCAGAAGTTTTCCCTTGAAAATCTACCCAAGGTTATCAATCCAGTAGGACTTGACGATCTATCGGAAGGTTGTTGATGTTGACTCCCCCTGGCGCTAGGGAGCTTGCACCAACGTGGAATCTGCACAGACACAAACCAGAACTTTGCCCAACACGAAACAGAGAGGTTGTCAATCTCTCCGGTCTTGCAGAAACAAAGAGTTAAACGTATGGTGTGGAAAACAGCAGGAAAAACAGCAAGTAACAGGAAACAGATGATTGCAGCAGGTTGTGTAAACAGTATGAGGAAATTGGACCAGGGTCCACAGTTCACTAGTGGTGTCTCTCTCAGAACAGATAACTAGCATGTTGGGTAAACAAATTACAGCTGGGCAATTGACAAATAGAGAGGGCATAACAATGCAATACATGCCAAGATGTCTACTATGAAATCTAGTTGGGCATTACAACAAAGTACATAGACCGTTATTCCAACCGCATCTATGCCTAAATAATCCACCTTCAAGGCAGCATCCGCATCCTATTCAGTATTAAGTTGCTAACAACAGATTATTGCATGAAGTAAAGTGTGTAATGTAATCAATACAAGTGCCCTTGGACACTGCACCAATGTTTTATCCCTAGTAGCAACAGCACATCTACCATCTTAGACCTTTCTGTCACTGATCCAGATATCTAGAGACTGAACCCACTATCGAGCATAAATACCCCCTCTTGGAGTCACAAGCATCTACTTGGCCAAAGCATCTACTAGCAACGGAGAGCATGCAAGATCAAGAGCACATAGATAAACAACTTGAATAAACATGGTATCAATATTCATCGGATCCCAGCAAACACAACATCTAGCATTACAATAAGATGATCTTGATCATGTTAGGCAGCTCACAAGATCTAAACATGGAGGCACAAGGTAGAGAGACAACCATCTAGCTACTGCTATGGACCCGTAGTCCAGGGGTGGACTACTCACGCATCACTCCGGAGGCAGGCATGGTGATGTAGAGCCCTCCGGTGATGATCTCCCCTCCGGCAGGGTGCCGGGAAGAGCTTCAGAACTCCTCCGATCTGAGATTGACGATGACGGCCGCGACGGAACTTTTCGTGGAATATGATCGACCGTAATAGGGTTTTCGCGTCGCGGAGAATATATAGGCGAAGAGGCGGCGTCGGTGGCCGAGGGGGGCCACCACGCCATAGGGGGGCGCGGGCCCACCCTGGGCCGCGCCCTAGTGTGGCGTGGCCCCCTGGTGGGTCTGCTCCGACTCCCCTTTGGACTCCGTGATCTCCTCGTGATATTATTGACGATGTCTTTTGTTTCGTCCAATTCCGAGAATATTTCCTTAATAGATTTTCTGAAACCAAAAACAGCAGAAAACAGGGAACTGGCACTGTGGCATCTTGTTAATAGGTTAGTCCCAGAAAATGCATAAAAATGATATAAAGTATAGCCAAAACATGTAGCAATTGATATAATAACAGCATGGAACATCAAAAATTATAGATACGTTTGAGACGTATCAGGTAGGTGGAGGTTACAAGGCTCAACAGCCTGGCTGGTTCCCGCAGCGGCGGTAGTACCGCTGGTGCGGGCCGAAGGCGCGTTGACTTTGCGCGGGCGGCAGTACCGGCGGTAGTACCGCTTGTGCGGGCGGTAGTACCGCCGGCAGTGCCGCACATGGCCGTCGAGGATGGTTTCTGGCGACACTTGGGGCGGTAGTACTGCCGGCGCGGTAGTACAGCCCGGAGGGGCGGTAGTACCGTTGTGGCAGTTTTTCTTGCTCTTCTTCTTCTTCTTGTCGCTTTCTCCTCCTCTTCTATGCGTACGCCTCGGATGGTCTTGAGTCCTGGGCTTTCTTGGCATCTCCCCGAATGTCCGTAGTCGACATGTGATACCTAGCATAGCAAAGGGGTAGATGTTCAAGTAGTATACCATCCAAAGGGGCACGAAATGGGATCTTGTAGAGGAAAGAGTTCACCTTTGAGCTCCGTGGTGACTTGCGATGTGTTGGGATGCTTGACATGGTGATGGGCCAAGGTTGGGCTACATCACTATACACTAGTAGAAACAGGGGCTTCAATACCGGTTCCAGAGGTCCTTTAACACCGGTTGTGCAACCGGGACAGTTAAATCGGGACTAAAGGCCCCCCTTTAGTCCCGGTAGGCCACGAACCGGTGTTAAAGGCCTCCACGTGGGCGGAGCTGCGCGCGCGCGGGCGGAGGACCTTTGGTCCCGGTTGGTAACACCAACCGGGACTAAAGGTTTCTGCTTTTTTTTCTTTTCGCTTATTTTTCAGGATTTAGGGTTTCTGCTTTTTTTCTTTCGCTTATTTTTCAGGGTTTAGGGTTTCGGAGGAGATCACGTCGATGCACAAAAAAAAAGTTTTCGCGCACGTGAAAATCACATAACACACATACAACTTGGTATATATATGTACACATATAAAGTACTCATTACATGGAGATCACTGCTAGTACATGGCGGGAGGCTATTTTTCGATATAGTGGAATTCTCCAGATTCCGGTATGATCCACGTAAGGAAAAATCCTGCCAATTCCTCCGCAATTGCTTTTACGCGATCCTTTGGTAGGAGCTGGTTCGGCTTCCTTGCCATCTTTAAAAGAAGGAGATCAAATCAATTATGAAGGAAACTAAACACAATAGATGGTACCAAAATAAAGTTGTGAATGATGTTTATGTACCTCTTGATTTCTTCGACTATTGAGTCTCTCATTGACCTTCATGTGAATGTACTCGCAAACATAGTATCCACATAAATCTGTCCCCTGTGGTTGTCGCAGGCACCACTATACGAGAATAGAATTCAATCAAATAATAATCAAGAGAATGATAATGGTATTGAAACTAGAAATTAGAGAGATACGCGGACCTAGGTACGTAGTACTACTTACGTTGTTAGCCTTAAATTCCAGCTTATCTTTCCATTCACCGCGTTCTTCCGTGATGAACTGTTTCCAAACCCTGCCCGGCAAAGAAAATGAATTGAGGAGTTATTACTTACTTGATATCAGGAAATGAATGAAAGAGCCCGATATAGTGCGATTGAAATTACCTCTTGAGCATATAACGCACGCTTTTGTAATCATCAGGGTCTCTCCTTAATGAGTCTATGATTTCAACTTCTCCAACCTCGATTCTAATCATCATCAGAATGAAGTGGAACATGCGCACGTTTATATACGCAGTTATTCATCACTCATCAATTACACTTAACATCGGGAAAGCAAAATAGAATGTGTACAAGACAGTAACACTCACTTGAAGTTGTAAGGAAAAAGTATTTCTTTTTTGGTACTTTGTCGCTTTAAAAACGTTAGCAAAAACTGCTCTGTGTCCTGGGCATACTGCTCTACGGTGACTTCATGAACTTTATCCGGGTCGATGAACCCAATGTCCCAGATTCCTCCCACTCTGCATTCACGAATATTCATTCTGCATAATAGCGTACAAAAGAATGTCGTGAGGATAATTACAGGTAATGAACGAGCTTAACTAATTAATTAAATTACATAAATAAATCACTTACAGACAATAGCAGCTGATGATAGATTTGTCGAGGGCACGTTGATTGTACATCTGAAAAAGTTCGGAGAACTCAACCTGCACAGCGTATTCTCGGAAGTAGTGCTCTTTCTTAACTCCCACCATGAAATAGAATTTCCCTTCCTTTGCGGCGGTCATGTACCAGTTATGCAATTTCCATAATTGTGTTGTTAGAGCCTTCGTATCTGTGACCAGAGGCTGCCCGAGAACAAATCGATATGCTATCTCAGCAATGGCGTAACCTGAGTCGCCTAGGACTTCATGAGCAACATTGTCGTAGTGCACGGTCGCCTTATCAGAAAACACGTTGAGCGGGGCGATGGATTGTACTTCTTGTTCTCCGAGCAGGGGAACTTTTTTCCCGCATTTCTTCTCCTCCATCTGTGAGCTATGTGTCTTCTCAATACAGCGCTCATAGTCTGTAAGGGGGCTCGCTGAGGGTTATATAAGTTGTCAACGGTGCGATCAATGTTCTCCTTTGGTATAGTGTTCAGAAGTTCCTTTATGGGTCTGTAGGGGGACTTTTTCGGTGCTAACTGGGCTTTCACATCGGCACGGATGCTCTCTTCTAATTCCTTGTTAGTCTTCTCGTAAGATAACTTCTCAGGAGTCTTGGCTTTCTTGGGTATCTTTGCACGTTTCTTGACAGGAGACCTGTCTTTCCTGAGCATAGTACCAGTCGACGTGAACTGCAGCTTTCGCTTTGTCAAATTACTAGTGGGCGCATCAGTCGGCTGACGGGCCGGCGTGGGCGATGGACTCACGGTGGGATCCCAATCGTCGGGTGGGATGGACTATGAGGTGGTGGATTTCTACCCGGAGGAGCCGGTGGCCTTGGCGCCGAGTCTGGAAACAGGATGTATTTCTTCTTCCATAGAACGATACCAAGCTCGACTTCTCCCAGTGTCTTCTCATCGTCACCTCCAGGAATGTCAAGATCCATTGTCTGGAATCCCGGCATAACTTTTGTCACCCCGACACGAGCATAGCCAGCTGGAATCTGACCAAAATGGAAGATTGCTCCAGGTTGATTTGGTAAAGCATAGCCATACGCCACCGGACAACTAATGTTCTTCATTGGCATGTCTTCTCTGTGATATCATCCATGGGGTAGTGAGCCGCCGACGGTTCGACTGCAGGATCTTCTAGCTGCGTGGAACCCACGCTACTTTTCCGCTGAGATAGGCAGGCATCGACTGCATGATCTTCTAGCAGCAGCTGAAATGCCCTTTGCTGGGTAATTGAGTCCAGTTGCTCCTGCTGCCGCTGCACCTGGCGTTCTAATTCCGTTAACCGGTCCAACCCCCTCTTCTTATTTCTGGAACGGTTTCTATAAGTTGCAACGTCCGCCGGAAACCCTTGATTCCAATTAACCCCGCACTAGTACAGAACGACACATCGGAAACGGGCCAAAAACCCCTTCGGCAACGGAGAAAGGGTCCGTGTCCCCGCCTCTGTCACTGATGTGAAGCCTCACAATGGCAACGGAGATTTTTATCGTTTGCAATAAGTTTAGAAACGGGCATAATATATAACCGTTGCCTTTAGTCTTTACATCAGATACGGAGATTAGTTTTTGACCGTTTATAATGAGGGCTAAAGGAAACAAAAAAAAGCCGGTGACGCCTGCTACACCGTCGACGGAGCCCTGTGGTTCCTGCTTGACGGCCGCCGTTCTTTACCTTCCTCTTCGCCCAGCTTCATTGCGTGGTCTTCTTCAACCTATTTAGTACTGCACAAAAGTCTTGCTCCTGGAGGCGCCGGCTTCAGTGGACCGTGTGGACGGAGCCCCGCTCCTACGTCTTCACGGCCGCCGCATAGTCTCCAGGTTTCCTCCTCGCCCTAAAGGAGATGAAAAAAATCAAAATGTAAGCTCCTTCATCTCTATACACAAGACAGATGCTTCTTCATCGGCATTACAGAAAATATAGAACTAATTACAACTAGAACATAGCCTAAACAATGCCTCATATATAGGTAGATTGGACACACAAATTCCAGGGATGGAGCAAGCGAGCCAAGTAGGACGCACAAGATCGATGTGTATTTGTGCATATCACAAGGATCACTAGCGCCACCCCCGGATTACACGGTGTTAACTAATTTTAATCATCGGCATAACAGAAACAAAGCTAAAATCAGAGCAAATGCCTACTAAAAACAGAGCAAATCTATGGATAAACAATTAACTACTTACAACTAGAAAACAGCAAAAATCTATGTGAAAACAATGCCTACTAAAAACAGAGCAAATCTATGGACAAACAATTAGCTACTTACAACTAGAAAACAGCAAAAATCTATGTGTAAACAATACCTACTAAAAACAGAGCAAATCTATGGATAAACAATTAGCTACTTACAACTAGAAAACAACAAAAATCTATGTGTAAAAAATGCCTACTAAAAAGAGCAAATCTATGGATAAACAATTAGCTACTTACAACTAGAAAACAGCAAAAATCTATGTGGAAACAATGACTACTAAAAACAGAGCAAATCTATGGACAAACAATTAGCTACTTACAACTAGAAAACATCAAAAATCTATGTGTAAACAATGCCTACTAAAAAGAGCAAATCTATGGATAAACAATTAGCTACTTACAACTAGAAAACAGCAAAAATCTATGTGTAAACAATGCCTACTAAAAACAGAGCAAATCTATGGACAAACAATTAGCTACTTACAACTAGAAAACAGCAAAAATCTATGTGTAAACAATGCCTACTAAAAAGAGCAAATCTATGGATAAACAATTAGCTACTTACAACCAGAAAACAGCAAAAATTTATGTGTAAACAATACCTACTAAAAACAGAGCAAATCTATGGACAAACAATTAGCTACTTACAACTAGAAAACGGCAAAAATCTATGTGTAAACAATACCTACTAAAAAGTGCAAATCTATGGATAAACAATTAGCTACTTACAACTAGAAAACAGCAAAAATCTATGTGTAAACAATGCCTACTAAAAACAGAGCAAATCTATGGACAAACAATTAGCTACTTACAACTAGAAAACAGCAAAAATCTATGTGTAAACTATGCCTACTAAAAAGAGCAAATCTATGGATAAACAATTAGCTACTTACAACTAGAAAACAACAAAAATCTATGTGGAAACAATGCCTACTACAAACAGAGCAAATCTATGGATAAACAATTAGCTACTTACAACTAGAAAATAGCTATCCTACTGAACTGGGGTCTTACATTAGGCGAGACGGGCTCGCTTAGCGTCGCCGCCGGCGATGGAGCTAGCGCCGGCCTCCCCTGGCGGCGCCTTGCCCTCGCCGTGGACCAAAGAGAGGGCTATGGCGGCCCGGAGGTCAGACTGGTAGACCGCCTCCTCGGCGCGTTCGACCTGGGTCGAGGCCTCGGAGAGGAGGATCGCCGCCTCCAGATCGGCCTCGCCCTGACGACGCTTGGCGTCATCGCGCTCGAAATCGGCGCGGGAGAGTTGGCAAGCGATCTCCAGATCACGGTCCTCCTCCTCTTCCTCTTCGTCTTCCTCATCGTCGGAGGACGAGGACGAGGAGGAGGAGGAAGACGGATGGTGGCCGGGGTACATCGCCTGGCGGATCTCGCGGTAGCTGCAATGGTGGCCAAATGAGTGGGTGCGGCCGGAGCCTTCGCCGTGCGGACGAGCGCCAAGGGCGCGGGACCGGCCCGAGGGGGCCGGATCGGCGGCGGCCTGTTCCGCAAGCTCGTCCCGCAACACCAGCTGACGCTGCTGCGAGAGAGTGGAGAGAGAGGAGACTGTGCGGCGGCTAGGGTTGGAAGTGAGACAGTGAGAGTGAGAGTGAAGGGCATAGTAGGTTCTTATAGGCCGGCTGTCGGGCTGCTTGTAATGGCAACGGAGATTACGAAACTGTCCGTGTGCGATGAGCCCACATCGGTAACGGAGGTAAACTAACCTCCGTTGCCAACATATATTTCACTATTCACCCGTTGCCTTTGTTGTGGGCCTACTTTACGGCCCAGTGCGGGCACGCGGGGGATGTCGCGATTTACCGTCGCCTAACTCCTGCCGTTGCCATAGAGGGGTATCCAATGTGTCGTTCTGTACTAATGCCGGCTCCTCTGCCTCGACATCGTCCCCAGTGTTCAGGATTCCCGAGGGCGAGTGTCAGCTCGTCGTCCTCTCTATCGGGAACAAATTTTCCCTTTCGGACTAGGTCTGTCCACTAGTTTTTTTACGACTCCTGTAATTCTTTTCTTCCATTTTCCCTTTGCAACAATCAGCCCTGTGTCTGGGTCGAACCCTGCCCCATGCGCGAACAACCAAAACTTGGACCTCTCAGGCCAGTCATCTGTCTGTGGAGTGATCCCTTTTTCACGCAGTTCGTTTTCAAAGGCTTCCCACTTAGGCAAGGCAGTCTTGTAGCCACCTGACCCCAAAATATGGTGATATTTCTTCTTCTCAACATTCAACTTATTTTTGGCCGATCGGGCCACAGCGGTGTCCAATTTCTTATACGCCACAAATGCGGGCCACGCATCTTTTATCTTCTCTAGATGTCCAGTGAAATCTGGAGTTACTTTCTCATATTTTCTCCACAATATTTTCTTCCAGCAGTTGAATTGCATGGCCATCTTCTTAAGAGTCCACTCCTTGACTTTCTCCTTCTTATTCTCTGGGAGACCTTCCGGTAGGCCGAAATATGTCAAGAGTGTGTCCCAAAACAAATCTTTAGTTCTTTGCTCGACATAACTTGCTCCAACGTTGGCTTTCTTCGACTTATTCCATTCTGCAATGGTGATCGGGATCGTATCCCTAACAAGAACTCCGCATTGACCTACATATTTACGGCAGTTGTCTTCGGGTTTCAGCGGTCTGCCATCATCAGCAACTACGTCGATCGACAACTTTGCACCATCTGGCAGCTTTATCCTTTGGTTCGGGCCTCGTTTCGTCTTTGGCGGAGTTCGAGGCTTAGATCTGGAGGGCTAAAAGAAAAATGATTCGTTAATAAGTGCAATATAAATCAATTAATGCATCTAGTGATCAACAGAGACTTAATATATATATACCTCACCGGAGTTTGCTAAGGGCACTTCGTCGTCGTCTCTTATTTCTTCTAGCTCAAGTCCCTCACTGGAGTCGTTCAAACATTTTGCGCTGAAATCATCGTCTTCTCCACCGGAATCTTCTCCATTGGAATTTACTCCAAGGGTCTTCTCATATATAATTTTTGCCATTCGCTCTTCATTCTCCTCGTCTCTGATGAAGGGGGCGTCCATAGCTCAATGTCACTGCAATTTACAAAGTACTTAGCAAATTTAGTAACAACAATTGATACAAAAGTGCAAAGTTTTAACAAATTTTCATTGCCCAAATGTTTTCTACTATGAATACTATCACTAACTATTAACACTAACAAAAAATTTCTACTAACAATTTTTTCTACTAACAATTTTGTCTACTAATAATTTTTCTACTAACAAATTCTAACAAATTATATCTATGGTGTTTATCACACTAACAAATTCTATCTAAAATTTAAACCATACTAACAATTTTTCTACTAACAAATTCTATCTAAAGTCATTCAAACAATTTAAACCACACTAACAAATTCTATCCAAAATTGCTAAAATTAAACTACAAATTAAACTATCACTATACAAAATTAAACTACAAATTGAGCTTGTTGACCCAGCGGAGGCGGCACGACTTGCCGGCGGAGCAGCAGCGTCGGAGGCGCGGCGGCCGGCGTGGAGGCGTACGTGGAGGCGAAGCAGCAGCGTCGGGGCGCGGCGGCCGGCGTGGAGGAGGCGCGCGCGGGCGTCGAGGAGGGGGCGCAACGACGTGGGCGTCGGGGGCGCAACGCCGAACGACGGCACGGCCGGAGCAGGGCTTCGCCGGAGAGAGGCGGTGGCGGCGTCGTGGAGCCCGAGAGGCGTGTCGTCGTCGATTTGGATTTGGAATGTGAAAATTTTGGGTGGAACCACCCAAATCAGCGCGAAAAGGACCTTTCGTCCCGGTAACACCCTTTAGTACCAGTTGGTAACACCAACCGGGACGAAAGGTCTCTGTGGGCCGCGGCAAAAATTTGCGCGCGAAGCCCACCTCTTTAGTACCGGTTGGTAACACCAACCGGTACTAATGGGCTTTTGATTTTTTTTTTCTCATTCTTTTTCTTTTTGATTTTTCTGTTTTCTTTTTTCTGTTATATCTATAATTGTTTTGTTTCTTATGTTTTCTGTTTTGCTTTATATCTATTTGGTTTCTATTTTGTTTTTTGCTCTAGTTTCTTTTTCTTTTATATCTATTTAATTTAATTGTCTATATTTGTAAAAATCATATCTATATAGAAATGGCCGCCGTGTCTATTCGTTGAAAATGGTCGAATTTTTCAAAACTATCGAATGTTCTGTGATATAACCAATACTTGTGTACCTTAAAATGTTTTTTGAAAATTTCAGAGCAAACTATCACACATCACCAACAACACTTACATAAAAGGTTTAATACATTATTAGACATCACCAACAACATTCCCCTATCTATTGTTGGGGTATAAATTTTGTTTTCTTCGCGTATGTCGATCCTTTCTTCTGATTGCGCCGTAACCATGGAGAATCCTCATCATTTAACGGGATGCTTGGGTCAGCTTTCACTTTGAAGGGCGGAATTTCATGAAACTTATTGTAATCTTCTGACATGTCTGTCTTGTCCTCCACTCCCACGATGTTTCTTTTCCCTGAAAGAACTATGTGGCGCTTTGGCTCATCGTATGATGTATTCGCTTGCTTATCTTTTCTTTTTTTCGGTCTGGAAGACATGTCCTTCACATAGAAAACCTGAGCCACATCATTGGCTAGGACGAATGGCTCGGTGTGGTACCCAAGATTCTTGAGATCCACTGTAGTCATTCCGTACCGCGGGTCTATCTCTACCCCGCCTGACAGGTTGACCCATTTGCACTGAAACAAAGGGATCTTAAAAGAAGGTCCATAGTCAAGTTCCCATATCTGCTGTATGCAACCATAATATGTGTCCTTTGTCCCATTGTCGTTTGTTGCATCAAAGCGGACACCACTGTTTTGGTTAGTGCTCTTTTTGTCTTGGGTGTCCGTGTAAAATGTATTCCCATTTATCTCGTACCCTTGGAAAGTCAATATAGTCGAAGATGGTGACTTGGCCAACAAGTATAGCTCTTCTCCAACAGTGGTGTTATTAATGAGATGTGTTGCAACCAACCGCCGAAAGTATCCACGTGTTTTCCTTTAATCCAGAAGTCAGTCTGCTCCGGGTATTCGGAGCGTAAAATATCCATGTGTTTCACGATATACGGAGCCACCAATCTGGAATTTTGTAGAACTGTGTAGTGTGCTTGAGTGAAAGAATGCCCGTCCATACTTGTTGTTGCTTTCTTTCCTAGCGTGCCTTTTCCACGCAGTCTCCCCTCATGGCGCGATTGAGGAACACCGATCGGCTTAAGATCAGGAATAAAGTCAACACAAAACTCAATGACCTCCTCTGTTCCATAGCCCTTGGACATGCTTCCTTCTGGCCTAGCACGGTTATGAACGTATTTCTTTAAGACTCCCATGAACCTCTCAAAGGGGAACATGTTGTGTAGAAATACAGGACCGAGAATGGAAATCTCTTCGACTAGGTGAACTATGAGGTGCGTCATAATATTGAAGAAGGATGGTGGAAACACCAACTCGAAGCTGACAAGACATTGGACCACATCCTTCTGTAAACTTGGTAGAGTTGCTGGATCGATTACCTTCTGAGAAATTGCATTGAGGAATGCACATAGCTTCACAATGGGTACTCGAACGTTTTCCGGTAGAAGCCCCCTCAATGCAACCGGAAGTAATTGTGTCATAATCACGTGGCAGTCATGAGACTTTAGGTTTTGGAACTTTTTCTCTGCCATGTTTATTATTCCCTTTATATTCGACGAGTAGCCAGACGGGACCTTGATACTGCTCAGGACTTGAAAAAAGATCTCCTTCTCTTCTTTGGTAAGAGCGTAGCTGGCAGTACCTTGATACTTCTCTGGATTCAGGTTGTCTCGTTCGTGCATACGTTGCTGGTCCTGCCGTGCATCCGTGTATCTTTCGTCTTCCCATACACGCCTAAGAAGTTTAGCAGGTTCACGCAAAGATTTTTCGTCACGTGCATCACGTCGATTGCAGAGCGAACCTCTAGGAATTTCCAATAGGGTAGGTCCCAAAATATAGATTTCTTCTTCCACATGGGTACGCGTTGTTAGCGTCATTCGGAACAGATTGTCCGCCAGGACCCTTTCCAAAGATTACTTTTAAATCCTTGACCATGCCATATATAACATCACCAGTAGGGAGGGTAGGCTTCGTCGGTGATCTGCCTCACCTTTGAAATGCTTGCCTTTCTTTCTTACGGGATGCTTGTTTGGAAGAAATCGACGATGCCCCAGGTACACATTCTTGTTACCTAAATATATACTTTCAGTCTCACCTAAACAGTGCGTGCATGCATTGTATCCCTTGTTTGACTGTCCTGAAATGTTACTAAGAGCAGGCCAATCATTGATGGTTACAAACAGCAACGCTCGTAGGTCAAATTCCTCCTGTTTGTACTCATCC
Organism: Poa pratensis; assembly: GCA_947311845.1. NCBI lineage: Eukaryota > Viridiplantae > Streptophyta > Magnoliopsida > Poales > Poaceae > Poa > Poa pratensis. The sequence goes on from CAMZMU010000040.1 coordinate 37,078,444, forward strand.
CACACACGTACACCTTCGTCAGACCACAACTGTAAAAGTTCTTCAACTAATGGCCTCAGGTACACATCAATGTCGTTGCCGGGTTGCTTCGGGCCTTGGATAAGCACTGGCATCATAATAAACTTTCGCTTCATGCACAACCAAGGAGGAAGGTTATAGATACATAGAGTCACGGGCCAGGTGCTATGACTGCTGCTCTGCTCCCCAAACGGATTCAAGCCATCTGTACTTAGACCAAACCTTAAGTTCCTTGCGTCACCTGCAAAATCCTTGAACTCACTGTCGATGTTTCTCCACTGCGACCCATCTGCGGGGTGTCTCAGCATCTCGTCTTCCTTACGGTCTTCTTTGTGCCATCGCAACAACTTGGCATGCTCTTTGTTTCGGAACAAACGTTTCAACCGTGGTATTATAGGAGCATACCACATCACCTTGGCAGGAACCCTCTTCCTGGGGCTCGGCTCGCCCTCAACATCACCTGGGTCATCTCGCCTGATCTTATACCGCAATGCACCGCATATCGGGCATGCATTCAAATTCTCGTACTCCTCACCGCGGTAGAGGATGCAGTCATTGATGCATGCATGTATCTTCTGCACCTCTAATCCTAGAGGGCAGACAACCTTCTTTGCTTCGTACGTACTGGGGGCAATACGTTATCCCTTGGAAGCATCTTCTTTATATTTTCAGCAACTTTTCAAATCCCTTGTCAGATAGTCCATTCTCTGCCTTCCATTGCAGCAATTCCAGGGTGGTACCCAGCTTTTTCTGGCCATCTTCACAATTTGGGTACAACAATTTTTTGTGATCCTCTAACATGCGCTCCAACTTCGACCTCTCGTTTTCACTTCCGCAGTTTATCTGTTCATCAAGAATGACCCGACGAAGATCATCATCGGACTGATCATCAACAATGACCTCATGTTCAGCTTCGTCTTCCCCCATTGTAGTACCACCGTGTTCAGAGAACACAGGATAGTTGTCATCATCCTCTTCTTCATTGTCTTCCATTATAACCCCTCTTTCTCCGTGCTTGGTCCAACAGTTATAGCTGGGCATGAAACCGTTCTCAATCAGGTGGACGTGAAGGGTTCTTGAGGAAGGGTAATTCCTCTTATTCCTACAGTCATCACATGGACAAAAATAAAACCATTCTGCTTGTTTGACTCAGCCACACGGAGAAAATTATGCATGCCATTAATGAACTCGGGACAGCGTCGGTCACCGTACATCCATTGCCGGCTCATCTGCATTATATAAATATATCAAAAACCATTACACTATAGCTATATCATGAATAGAGATACGTGACCAAATTCATTAATACAAGTTCACCACATTAAAACAAAAGTAGAGTAGTGACCAAATCTAATACATAGTTCTCATAAACATACATTAATTGAAACTAACATACAACTATCTAAAAATTTAAATCCAACGACAAATGCGATCAAAATCGCAACTAAGGTAATTATTGAACCAACAGCATAATGATACCAAGCCTCTTGACTAATGGCATATTTTCTAATCTTTTTAAGCTTCAAGCGCATTGCATTCATCTTGATCTCGTGATCCAAGCGCATTGCCTCCATCTTGATCTCGTGATCATCGACGACGTCGGCAAACTTGAACTCCAATTTCATCTTCTCTTCTAAGTATTGGAGACGAAGATCTTCACTTCTTTTCAATTTTTCTTTCAAATCATTGTTTTCTTTTTCAAAAAACTCGACAATAGGGTCGGTTGGAATTTCCGGTTCAACTACCTCCTAGATAAAAATATATCTATGTCAAGTTGGTCGGCATAATTGTCATAAACACGAAATTAAACAAATATATAGTTATAACAAACAATCGTACCACATCCGAATAATAGAGCGGACGAGAGCCGGTGTGGACAGATGTCAAAACCATGACACTATATATAACAAACAATTATACAAATAAGAAAATTATACAAGTAATAATTATGCATCTAAATCATACAACTAAGATTTTTTAAAATAAAAGATAAAAACAAGAGGCTCACCGAGGTGGTGTCGGTGAGGGGGCGGCGGGCGATCGACGGCGGTGAGAAAGGGGACGGGACGACACTATAAAAAACCACAAATCATACTTTAATTTGAGCTCAAAATGCATATAAAAAAATGAAATCCCTAACTTAGTCATTTCATCAAACACCTAGCTAGCACTACAAAAATCAAATGAGCTAAACTAGCAATAAAATGAGCTAAACTTGAAATGCCGGAAGAGAGGATGAAGTTGCTAACCCTTGTATAGGTAGGTGCCACCAATCTTGACAAATGTTGGAGAAAAATGGGGTGAACTCGAGCTCGGGAGAGGAAAGAGAGAGCACAAAATAGAGTTGTGCTCAAGCAAGAAAAATGGAGCTGGGCTCGGAGTGGAAGAAGATATATAGGGGATACTTTAGTCCCGGTTCGTAATACGAACCGGTACTAAAGATGACTGAAGGGTCTCGCCGTGGGGGCCCCCACTACAACCGTCTGCCGCAACCCTTTCGACCCGGTTGGTATTACCAACCGGGACAAAAGGCCCCGCACCAACCGGGACGGCTTCCGGCCGGTCACCTCGCCTCTGAAACCGGGACTAATGCCCCCTTTAGTCCCGGTTCCTGTCCAACCGGTACAAAAGGGCCGCACCGAAGCCCCTGTTTCTACCAGTGATACCTGCCTAAGGACCAAGCTCATAACCATAGTCACTCTTACCTATCAATCAGCTAGAGAACTAATGACTTCATCTCATCATCTACCACCCAAGTCTAATTTAAGGTGCAGGACTTGTCTAAGCCCAAGAAGAACATTTTTCTCCTTTTACTTCTTTGTCTCGAAATTATACAGTTTCATTCGGGCATTATTTGGGGTGTTCATAGATATCATGCATATGCATAGAAGGCCTCAGGAATTACTAAAGTGCAATAAGCTCATATTCTCCCTCATTGTCCATTTCTCGCACGGTTGTCATGGCTGTACGCCTGTACCTCCTACTCGTCAATTGTTTCACAGGAACTATTAGCCCTGTTTCTCGTCCCTCGTCTAACAAAACACACTCCATCCATTGGTTGTAGTGGATGCAACGCGCTCAACCTGTCTAAGGAGTGGGTGGCGTGATATGTTCGTGCAAAGCAAGGATAAATGGGGATCATAGAAGATTTTTTGCGTCATAAAAAATGGAGAAAATGGGGCAAGACAATCTGCAAGGCCTGAATCATCTACAAGGCAGACGTGTACGCGTGGGCATGGCAGTCTGCTATTTTAGCTTAACCTTCAGCTTTATTCAACTGTAACATTCATAGGATACAAGCCGAAACTGCAGCCATACATGTCAGGTTCTTCTAATAAAGTAGCACATTACTTAGCTCAGTTAGGCAAACGAGTGAATAGTGGAGTGTTCGCAATTCAGCGCCGATCACGACCTGCGTGTCGAAGCTGACTGCGGATGATTGTTTGAACAATGTTGCCTAATTAATAAAGCTCGAGATTTCCCATCAAAAAAATGTAACGCCTTCGAATCATCGTTGCCTTCCACTGATCCCCTTCATAATTGCACCATAGTTTACGAGATGGCCTCATTCAGGTTGTTTACGCCCTCGATACAGTCCGAAGCAACAACCAACTTGTGCACTTTTAAATCAAACACCAAAGTCCATCGCCGAAGAGATGTCAGGTCCATGAACTATGCTAATCCAGGCAAATCAAAACACTAGTACCTTTATGATCATCTCGTGCCACAGCATTTCCATTAATCTTCACGATTCATAGAGCTGGTCGAACCCAATTACTTATTTGCATAGCTTATTATTGGCGTACATCGGAGCTTCAAACAAATACCTGGGCGGGCCAACTTAAAATAGAGCAAAAACAATTCCAATTCTCAGCTAGTGTTGGTGCTGTTACAGGGTCATTCGGAACTGCAAGAGATTTTTTTTCAAATCCATTTGTTAGCTAGAAATTGGGGAAACAAATTACATGTACTACCGTGTTGTCTTGCTGCAATTGAAGGGAAAGTTTTTTGAGAAATAGAAGGGAAATTGGAGAAGCTGCTCGACTGCTATGCAGGCTCGCCGCTGCAACGTCTCGGACGCTGCCCGGCAGCTGGACCTCTAGCTGATGCTCGTACGGCTGGATATGCCGGCGGCTGCTGCCTGCTGTGGCGCTGTTGCCCGACTCCTTTCCGTTAATCCCCCCTTTTTTTACCCTAAATTTTCAAACCTAGTGGCTGAATGTCTGGCTCAGAAGAACGATCCTAGAGGGGATTGGCCGAATGGACAATGGTTCTCTCGTTAGTCGGTCCTCGTGCTCGTGGATGCACAACTACTGGACTGGGCTTGAGCCGTTGTTCTGCTAGTATCAGAAAACTGGGCTTAGCAGTTAGGCTATTGATGCATTGGTATAGTCATTTTTTGGCAAAATCATGGTCGGGCCATGGCCCGGTTTGGCACCTACATAGTTCTGCCAGTGGGTACATGTCAACTCCAAGTTCGATAAGTATTTGTCTATGATGAAACTCAGGGTAGACGAACGACTGGACATCATTTTTTTTTACCGAGGCAAAAGACTTGCCATTTTCATTAAATAAGAAGAAGTAGGAATTGGCTTGTGTAGTCTTTTTTTTTTTAGATGGCTTGTGTAGTCTTTCTAAAGATACAATTCATATGCACTACGCTTCGTTGGTTCTACGTACTTATCCATTTTTTTTCTTTGAGAGACGAGTACTAGCTACTGGTCTTTACTTTTTCATGTGGTGGTCGGAGGACCAACAAATAATTTATTTCCAAAGTAAAACGCTTAGGTAATTTAATGCTCTCAGCCTATACCTGCCTAAGGACCAAGCTCATAACCAAAGGCACTCTTACCTATTGATGTGCTAGAGAACCAACGACTCATCATCAAGTATAATATAAGGTGTAGGACAGCAGGAGTTGTCGAAGCCAAAGAAGAATTTTGTTCTCATATTACTTGTTTTTCTAGAAATTATCCAATTTCGTTCGGGCATTATTTGGCGTGTTCATAGATATCATGCATAGGCATAGAAGGCACCAGGAATTACTGACATGCAATACGCTCGTAGGTTCAGAGTTCACTCTCGACTTATACTTTCATGACTTGTTTCTTGGCTGATCCGGGAAGCAAGACAACCAGGAAACGAAGCACTTGCATGTCGACATCTCTTGTAGAAAGAGACAGGATCCAGGCAAAGATTATCGTAGACGGCCTTTGCAAGATCTTTGCACGATGGGCGTTTGCAGTGCTCAGTGCTGTATGCCACGACGAGCCCACAAATTTCGTGGAACCATCTGCTTGAGCTAGCGAGGGTGGCGCCTGCTAGAGGCATCAGCTCGTACTGCTGATCTGGTTGTTCACAAGGTTACGGTGGCTTCCCATTATTTGGAGGTGATTTCACAATGTTATAGCTAGTACTCGTCTCTCAAAGATTTTCACATGGAACACGGCACGTTTTCCAATTAAAAAACAATGAGGTTTTATTTGTAGCATCATTGTGTTGGATTAATCATGCGAAAAGTAAATCAAATCAAACTAATTAGCAAGGACTTAATAAATGTCGGTTACTATATGTATCTCATGTAAGTGTAGATTTACTATGTGTATCTCGTGTAAGCATAAATCAAAGGAAATACCTTATTAGAACATCATGTACAACGAAAATATAGGTTCATGCTGTCAATGTTCGTTCTGGGGGCAACTTGGATAGGATCTAATATTTAATATTAGATAGGATCAACGAGATCAACTTTTTTTACTAGACAAAACATGTTCAAATATTTTTTTTTTAACTGACAACACACATCTATGTTATATATGCAACACCAAAAATTTACTATTTCAAATTCGATCTACACTTAGAGAGCCAAAAAAGAGGATCTTCACTGTTCACCCAAAGCTGACACTATTCATAGTGTATTTTGTCCTTTTTATTTCTCTAAAGGTAGATCGAATTTTGAGCTGAATTTTTTTGGAGTTGTAGAAACAGCCTGTAGGTGTGTTGTACAATTTTTTTTAGATTTTTTAACAATTTCTAAATATTGTTTTGTGCCTTGATCCTTTGATCTCACCTAAAAGAGAGATCCTATACAAGTCTTCCCCTCAATGTTCGTATATATGGATAAAATGTTCATGACAGAAATAGGCAAACATTTCAAAACAAAAAATATATCTTTTGTGAACAAATATTCATACGTTTGAAAAATATAATACTCATGTAACTTGGAGAAATGTTCTTGAATTTGCACACGAAAATATTTTTTTATTCCAAAAATAAATATGAGACTAGAGTGGAGTTCGGGAGAGAAGTGTGGCGCTTGCGAGGTGGGATTTTTGTTGTTGTTCTGAGCTACTAGGAACGAGATACTAGTGGTGTGAGGGTATTAGACACGTCGCTGGTATTTTTTGTTCGATCAGTCAAATCAGACCCACATGCCAGGGATGTGTACATTCTTTCGGCATGTCAGTGAAAGACCATTACTGGTGGCATGTGTTATTCGAGAACACTAATAATACCAGTGGCGTGGCGCACAACTAATAGTCTCTTATAAGTTAGTGTATCGAAAGGAGCAAGAGTCATCTTTGTATGTGACCTAATCCTAATGCACGTCGGTTCATCTGACTTTCAGCCCTGAGGTTGGGAACGTCATTTCGTTGCCCATATGAAATTAGGAAGTAATGAAATAGACGGCGGGAAAATAAGAGAGTCCGGATTCTCCATGCATGTGCATTACACGATGACATGCTGTGGATTATGTGGACGTAAGAAGGTGCCTTTCGCAACCTTTTGCGTTTGTGGCCTCGGCCTCTTGTGCCTGTCCCAATCTGACAAAGAACTCTTCGTGTAATGAGCCTTAAACAAGTTGACTAGACTCTTATCCACTGACCTCACACGAGCTGTGGGGTGCTAATGCATGGCATTTTCTACGGTACTTTTTTTTTTGTTCTGGCCACACATAAAAGTTAAATCTCACCCCTTTATTATACGAAAAAAAGGTGAAACTGACGATGAGTGTGATGCTTACTTCCTATTTGTTGAATTTTGCTGACTGAACTCAACAGCCTTAATTACTCCTAATATACACCAAAATAAGAGAACTACATCCCTTTTACGAAGAAAAACGATAAAATTGTTTGTTACTGCGTTATAATAAAAAAGAAAACTTGGTTTACAAGAGAACGTGCTATTTTTCTTCAGTTTTTTCTGTTAGCGAGGACAGATCTTTAACCCTTTTTGTATAAAAGCTGGATCAGACAATATTAGGATTCTGATCCACCGTAACAAGTAACAACGAATGCAAACTAAATTAATCCAAGTTGACATTCTAATACTCCGAACCGAGGGCGTCATTATGTATTAAGTCACATGATGAGATCCCGATCGATAGCGAGTGCTCATATCACAGGGGTCATCACCGGAATGGGCGGCGTTATCTTAAAGCAGAATTCTCGTCATGGCCATCGCCGGCCAGCGTAACCACTCTCTCTACTCTATTGCCAACAACCACTCCATGCCGTTCTCGATCGAAAGCCTTCGCCGTCCATCCATGGCCATCCTCCCACAGCCACAGGTGCAGATTAATTGCTAGCTAATCATGCCACGATATGGCCTGAATTATGACGAGGCTGGATGGTGATTTGGCAAATAGGAGATCCTGCCTCTTGGCAGGCCGCAGGCATCATTCCTTGGCATCGATCCTCTCTCTTTGGGTGCTACTCAACGATGCTTAAAGCTTTTGCTCTCATGGGGCCAGCTGATAGAGAATGGACTAATGGAACCATGGTGCTTGCTGCTGTCACCGAGACGTAGACGTGCTAGGTTATTCTCGGTGCGAATAAAAGAGAAGTGCCGGTTAAGTAGGTCCAAAAGTAAAAAGGGAAAACCATTGGTCGTGTGAAGTTACTGAAATTCAGATTTAGCAAGACATGGAGATATGAAGGAAAATATAGTCAGCCGGATTTTAAAGGAATTCCTTTGCTTCCTCGATAATTGGCATAGTCTTTTGTCCCCTTCAACAATAAAATTTCTTCATCACTTGAGGTCAAAACCATCTAGATTTGGTCCCTTGGCATAGAGATGGTTTCAAATTTTTGGTTATCATCATCAAAAATTACAAACAAATCATAAATAATGGATAAAACAAAAATAGTCCGGCAATATTCTAGAAAAAATGAAATTCAGTATTTTTTTTTTGGATAAAATGGGGTTAAATCGGGTCTTTGTCTAAGGAGATATTTTCAAAGCTCACATATTTTTCAAAACAAATCTATAATATTAGCGTTTTTTTGAAGTTTCATGTTATCTCTCAATTTTTACATTTTAGATTTTCTATTCCCCTCATTTTTTCCTTTTAAATGTTCACTCAGAATAGTTGTTTTATAGTATATAACAAATAATTTATAGATGTTTTTAAAATTTATGAATTTATTCATCCATTTCTCTCTTTTTTTGTTCTTCTAATAATTTGATATGTTTGAAAGAAGACTTTAGTTTTATCGTGTTTCTTGCCATTTTCATAATGTCTAAAAAAAATCTATTTTTTTATGTTTACTGGGCTACCACATATATCAAACCGTCATCACATAATTGTTAAAACTGCTTTTAAATTTGGCAAAGCTCCAAATCTAGAAGGTTTTGGCAGTTGAGGTTGCAAAATTTCCGAGGGACCAAAATCTACACTTTAGCAAAAGTTGAAGCGTCTAAAGACAGAATACTTTTTGTTGAACGCACGAAAGTTTTAGGTTGGAATTCAGGCACAAATTAAGTTGAGGATGACGAGACGAACCAGTAGAAGTTTTTGCATGCTGCTAAATCTCACCTTCCGATAGCTAAAGCGTAAAATTATTCAGGGAACGAATCTTAGGCGGAAGGAATGTTTTTGTGGACGTGTGTCGCGGCTGAATCCACTAACTCGGAGTAGGCAATATCCTAGATGAGAAGATTAACTACTTAATCCTAGTCACTCAAAACAAACAAATTTGCACTCCAACTTTTTCTTCGACCTAATGCAAATGCATATTACTACAGCCACTGAAAATCCTGTGGCTGCCAGTTTGCGATCAAGCGTGCACTGCGAGTGCTTGTCTCTTTCAGGCCACTGCAGTTTAATTAGGCCTTTACGGGGAGGTGTCACTGTACGCTACGGCACTTTACCCAGCTCGACCGGCTTTGCGGCAACCGGCCGTCGATCACTCGACTCGACTCGAGAACGGAGGTGGATTTGCTTGGCTGCCGGTCGCCGTCGCCGTGCGTGGCCTCCGGCGATCCTCTCCACTTCTATATTTCATGGCGCGGATGCCACCACGCGTCGCTTCTCTCCGCTGTCGATCTCATCTTCGACCACTGACTAGGCATGCACTGGTCCTCCATGGCCTCTGCCCCGGTTTCTGTTCACATCAGGCTCTCACTTTCTTCCTTGAAGTTCAAGGCTCGCTCTATAGTGGAAGAGATGGCAACGTGTTGTATAGGCACTCAGTGACTCAGGGGTTTGAATTTACCCGGCGGGCGCCAGACCGAAAGAGACGATACGGACATCAAGTAGACGCTCGTACGATCCACGTCTATTGACGAGGTTTATTCATCCTACAACAAGCTGAGGACGTGATTCCTTACGAAATATCATTGGGAAAAAACTAGGTTGTTGCTCTGTTTTTTCACTAGAAACTTTATAGGCTAAAGACTAAAGGTTATAAGAGTGAAATGTTCTGCGTTAGCCAGGAGTGAGAGACTTCGTTTTTTAGTTAGGAGGGATTTCACTCTCCCGGCATTTGAGTATTAGGATTTTAATCTGGGTTACACACCAAAACTGGTTGTCAAGGATAGATGCATTAGTATCGGAAAAGTCTGCTCCTCAAGAATAAATAAGAGACTTGATTCACGTCCATGAGGATTTGAACCCTGATGTTGGGCTTGTACATCCACTCTCCCAACAAAATAAGAGACTACTAATGAGATCTTTAGTATACTGAAATGGAGAATTCATGGTTTCCCCACATAAGCACACTGGTATCTTGACATTTTAGATTGAAAAGGAGTAAAAAAAATGGTATACTGGCTAGTGAAAAAATAAGCGCCTCTCCAAGGGAGGTCTTCTTATCCTTATCAATTTTGTCCTTAGCGACATGATCTTATATGTGATGTTCTTATTTTAAATTCCACGTGATCCACAAAAATCCATACTAGGAATGGTTGAATAAGTTGTTAACCATTGATAGGATATGGATGATTTTTTAAGAAACAAATAAATTCAGTTGAAACCGATGAGCCTTTCATCATTGGAAGGTGAGCATAAGGTCAAGTCATACATGTTCTACTATGACACCTTTAGCAATAAAAACGGTGACTAAATAGGGTTCTTGGAAGGATACATGGCTAATAATGCTCCACTATGCGAACGGTGATCAAGCTTGTTGCATATTGTGTGTAATAAGCATGACACAATTGTGTAGGTGATGAGCATCTTTCGATGAAATTTCTTTTTTAGACGTGATCTTATTGGATTTGAATTAATAGCAAAGAATGATATGCTCGACCATACTATTAGAGTGAACTTATCCCAAGAGAGAGATGGGTTCCTTTGGAACCAACACCAAAATGGGCAATTCTCGGTTGATATGTATGCAACTCTGTGAATAGTGATGTTTGAATCATGAATAAACAACTACTGAAACTTAATATTCCAATCAAATTGAGATGTTTATGTGGTACCTGCACAAAGGTGCAAACTTAATCAATTACATTTTCTCTAAAAGGACAATGGGAACGATTTTTTGTCACAGTGGCGAGACTACCGAACACTTTTTTATGATTAAAAATTGCTCACTTTCTATGGTCTAGCATCCAGATAGACTCCAATTTGTACTGACATCGGGATCCCTCCGAGATAGCCCAAGTTCAGGAGAAGTCCTAGCAATGTTCCCAGGATGGACCAAGTCAAAGATGAAGCCCCAATAGGCCAAGTGTGGCACAAGTCTAGCACAACGCGGTCACACACGGATAGGCCCATGGTCAACTCTGGTTGTGCAGGGTCAGCTCCCAAACTGTTACCTTGATGGCCGACTCCTTTGAAGCATCACCAGAGATGACCATAGGAGTCGTCATCAAGACTGACATTAATGGTCATCAAGACACCAGTTACGCCAATTGTGCATTTAACCGGTTTGTTATGATTTGTGGTAATTGGCCCATTGCGCCTTAATTCTACCCAAGTCGTACCCCCTATATAAGGCACGGCCGGGACCTTAGATAGAGACTTCACGCATGCTTGGAACGCAAACATCATGTAAAAATCAGACAAGCAACAGTGGGATGTTATCTCGTACCTAGATTACCATGTTCGCTTTGCTTCAAAATCCTTCTACATTTGCCATCCCCTATGGCTACTGGCGTGAGTTCGCCATGACATGTACTCAGCTCATGATGTTTCTAAACATTTTTGGTAATTGTCTGTGGACTATTGGTACCAATTAAGTTGAGAACTGAATCGTGGTCGGAAACATCTCATTATTATTTCCTAGCGATCACTTTTGAACACCCCTTACTTTGCTTTTTAGATTGTTCCATTTCCCCCATTTCCCTTTATACATGGAAAACATATTTTTTTGCATTGGTACCCTTCCCGTGAAGTTTAGATTTTATTGGATAAAAACTTACCTTCCTAAAAATCATGTTTTGAGAATTTCAGATATCAAAATATTAAAATTGATGTACTATTTTGTTCCTAGGATATAAACCTTTTTTATCCAACGACCAAGAATGAGGACCAGTCCAATGAAAATCTGGGCCTGAGGCGAATCAAAGAAAATATAATTTGTACTAAACTTTTATACTTCTCTTGTTTTACTTTTAGCATGTACGGTATTACAAGTGTAATTTTCTTTTTGTTCGTATAGTTTAACCACACAAATAGAAATATTTACTAAATATTAGTTTGTGTGTGTTTTTAATGAATATTTCGTAACAAATTTCTACTATAGAACCTTTTTTTCCTACAATGCCTAATCTATATAATCTATCATTATTTATGGAAAGATCTATAAAAACTACGGTCTAACAAATATTTCAATAGCGGTTTCTAGTGTATGATTAAGTATGCGTTTTTGTAGAAACTTGTAGATTATGAACTTTACCAATGACACGATTTTTTCATGGTCCAATTTTCCTAGAAAGACAAAAGATTAAAAATATGCATGCTTTCTACTTGGTATTGAAACAATATTCGTTAGAATAATCACTAATAAAAAATAGAGTGTACTCTAATATGTTTGCACATTAGGTTTTATTATTTGATATGCTCTTATGCAGCTGGCTTGCTATCATCTGGTGTACACGAGTACCCCAACTGTTTATGAAATAAAAATGTGTTGCACGGAATTAAACATGAAAATTTAGTTACGTAGATTTCCATAAAACATGCAGAATTTCTAACAGAAAGAGCATAGCATGCTAAAGAAACTTGTTGTCACTGGTTACATTGGTTTGTTCTTACAAGTCCTAAGAGGCCCTTGGTGTGTACTTGTTTTAGCAAATTAATAATGTTATTATGTTAAGCTACAAATTTCGTCCCACAATGTAAGACGAGCATGATTTTTTACCATAAAAAATCATGTCTTTGACCACTACTAATATCGATGTATGGATTGAGCTTGTACACCTGACATCGTTGCATTTTGTCTTGTGGGATACTTTTTTATATGTATTTATACTATTTTATTGGAAGTACTATAAGTGAAATTATAGTTAAAGTTGTGCATTATTGACCAGAAAAAATCATTCATGCTTTAATTTTTTATGGTGATTATTAAATAGTTTTAGGGGTGTAATAGCGAATAGCATATTTATTATTACTACATAATAGATCTTGTGGTTAAAATCAACCCGCGGTCCATAGGATGTTCCATTTAAAGTTTTTGATATTCCAAAGATTGTTCACTTTTGAGTGAGCCCATGTGAAGATTTTTTTTAAATAAAGAGTATATATTAATATCACGGAGATACCAATTACACATAGCCTCTGCAACAATGTAATAAACTAAGATATTACGGATGCACACAACCGAAAAACAATAAGAAGAAGAAACTAGAAAAGAAAAGTCCCGCTACAGAGTTACAGTCCTTACAGCAGCAGCACTGCCCCAAGACAACACATGATGTCAAAGTTCTACAAAAGCAACGCCTTCAAGAAGGAAACAGTGCACAAGCGCCGTCGTCACCCGATCGAAGACCTTTGTTTTCACCCTGGAGATAGTCCCTGGTCTCAAAACAATGTCTTCAACAAGCGCAATGCCAGGCACAACCAATTAAGGTCAGACCATAGATCTTCACCCTGAAAGGTAAGACTTTGAACTTCACATGTACGTGTTGTCGCCCCCACTTACGTATCGCTGCTACGAGTCCTGAATCTCCAAGCAACTTCCTCATCGCCGCCAACGGCTCGAATTACCAATACTAGTCCTCCAATCTCGCTTCCATGACATTCTCCGCCTCTGACTTTATCATGGATTTGCCCATGATGGCAACAGAAGCAGAGCTTCCCGCCGCTCCCTCCGACGCGATCGAATCCATCTGATCCAGAGGTCTCTAGGCATAAATTCCATGCGAGATCGTCGGCGGAGGCTTCCGGAACCCGACACTCCGGTCAGATCAAAGAGGACAGGCGTCAGGCAGATCTTCGTCTTGACGCAAGAGGAACCCTAGGGCCGCCGCCATTATTCGAGCACACCAGCACGCTCCCACGCCGCCGGTCGGAGCAGCCAAGGTGAAAGAGGCCAGAGCGCCCCACAAACTCCATGGCAGGATCGGGCGGATCGGACCCAAGGCCCGACCGCCGCCGCCGCCGGAGATTCGCCGGAGCTCCACACCATCCTCCACCCTCAAGCCGCGCTGGCATCAAGGCCCCAGCCCCACGTCTGCGCCATCTAGTGCCGCCGCCAATGCCCCGCCGCCACCCACGGGAACGCTACCGCGACACCCTCACCACCCCTCCAACGTTAGCCGAGAGGGGGCCGGTCACCGACGCTGGCGAGCAATGACGGCGCCGGCCAAGATCGGTCGAGAAGGGGAGGGGCTGGCGGCGGCTCGGGGCGCCTCCGGAGTCGCCCGGGTAGGGGACGGCTCGGAAGGTTATTTCTTTCGTTCTCCAAAAATGTGTGTGTAAAGAATTATGGAAACAAAATAACAATTTATGGATATTTCAAACATGCGTCACTATAACAAAACGTTTGCTGCCGCATCTATTCGTAAACACGTGTGAAACCTCTCAATGAACATTTCTATGAAACCTGCTGAGGTAGAATGTAGCATGATTTTGGCAAAATGTAACGATCTATATGCAAATATGTCATAGTCAACAGATCAGCCGTTCAGAACGAGTGCTTTCCCCCTGTTGTACAATTGCATCTCGCTAGATAATGGAGGTTAATTAACAAGATTACCACTGCTAGCTACTAGCAGGGAATAGTATCTAGGTCACCCTTGTTCTTGTGGTGGCTGTGTGGTTGCGTCCATGGACACCAGTAACAAGATGCCGGCCATTGTTGGTGACATGCAAGAGACCAGCATGATGGTGTTCATCTAGAAGCACTTTCGGATACATAGGCCGCCGGACCTAACAAGGAACCGAGCTAGCTAGTGCACGCGCGTGTCACCCCCGGATTGGCCCAAAATGTCTCGTGCTTGTATTGCACTAATAGACAAATATCTCCCACAGAGTGACCAAGGATCGGAGGGCCCGGTGCTTCTTGCGTAGGGCGGCAACAAGTGCTCAAAGTGGTGATGCAGTTTGAGTTGACATTGACCAGAGATGGGAGTAGAAGATAATATGATATTTTGGGGAGGTCAAGTTTCGCCTGTAGCGTGGAACAGAAGGGCCATGCATGGTGTCATGTACAGATTACAGTATATGGTAGTGGTGGCGTAGTGCGGAGTTGACTCTGAAAGAAGGCACTGAACATGCACGCACAGTGGCATGGTTGACATATCCACCAAGAACACTATCTCTGATAATACTAGTACTGGTTCAGGTTTCTGCCGGGGTTTGGTGGTGGACGTCCCTGTTTCGCTACATCCGCACACGGAACACGTAATATGTGCACCTCCCAGCCTCGATCGTGTATGAATTTTCAAGATTCCCGAGCACACGGTGCGAGATGTCCCGATCGAATTGGGTTCCCACTGCACTGCAGTGAACCACGAGATCGTCCAGTGCAGTGGGAACCACGAGATCGTCCGATCTGGCCAGAGATGGAGTAATAAACAAGCAGACATGAGCAAAGGTTGCAACTCAAACAAACATGCGCACGTGGAACCCACAAAGGGCCATCAGATGGAACTTCTCGGCCTGTGTGTTTGGAACCCACGACCACCATTGCTAGGGGACAGGAGATCAGGCTCCATGATCTTGTTGATGCAAGTGCAACACTCTGACTATCCATTTTGTCTCCCTATCCTACCGTCGGATTTTTATTTTCTTTCTGTTCTTCCAACTGTAGGAGAGCTCTAATCAGGAGCACCTGCAGATAAATGCTTTTCAATTTCCTTAACTGATGAGGGAACAGTTAGCAGATGCCTCCTATACTACTAACAAGAATAATAATTGAAGAGGGGATCTTGTTATTCAGTTGGGATCGCGACAAGTGGAATGTATGTGGTGATCGATCGAGCCTTGGACGGAATCGTGCTATCTTAATCAAATTCGATCAACAGCAAAGGCATCTATTCCGAGGGAATAACAGCACAAGGCCACGATTAAGCTGTCCGCCTCGTTCCCAGCTGGACGGATTCACCTGTATCCATGTCATGTGGTGTTAATTTGCAAGCTAATAAGCTGCTCTACCAAGCATGCATATTCCTGGCTAATACTAATATAATACTCTTTTCTATGAAAAGGACTAATTTAACCGCATAATCGACGTAGCAATAGTACCTTCTAAGCAAAGACCGGGATCATGGAATCAATTCATTTGGCGTCAGCATTGGCTCAATGCTCAATTATATTTGCAAGTGGCACATGTTGATTTGTGCCGAGAATGTGCTCAACATCTTCTTGACCAGTAGGAGAACGAATGGTTCTAACGGATGATTGTATGAAACTTAATTTTCTTGTAGTATTATGTTCCAAAAGGTTATTGGCATCTTACTCGTGTTTCTAGAGCAAATCTGATCAAACAACACACAAAACCTAGAGTTTCGTAGAAAAAAAAGTAGCGAAACTACAATTTTAGCTAGTGCCTCCATCTTTATTTAGAAGGCCACTACCGAAACCCTTATTTCTATAGTGCATTGTCTTCTTATATCATGAGCCCAACCGTCGTCTACTTCATGATACCAAGGCGCATATTTGGAGGCTTTTTGGACAAGGGATGACTCAACGGAAGATGATGAGGAAATTGCACATAACACCAACCTTGGTAACAAAGTTGCAACACAGAAAACAAACTTCTTTTGGGACTGACCCCATCTTTTGTGCTAAGACTAGCCGCAATGGGGGTATCATAAGTGGTATCATGCATTCCATGTTGGCAAAAAGCTGATGTCTCACTGCAATTAATGATGAGAGAGGTGATAGTAGTATCATGTTTGGAAGCTTTTAGGGCAAGGGATGACTCAACGGAAGATGATACATGGTGTGCCAATATGACCATGTCAGACTTTTTTTTGCCAAATCAGCGTTCGTTGTTTTAGGCAAGACCACATGTGGCGACATCTTATGTCGAAACTCTTTCATATGTTGTCCCTGCTACTCGAAGGCGTCCTTGGGGTGGAGAGAACTTTATTCTGATTTCTGGATGTAGCCGCCGCCTCACCATTCTGAAGAAGACACTAAAAAACAGACTAAACAAAAAACAGGAACCCTCCCACCGTGATGGGCCGTGGTCCGCCATGCCTCCAAGGCCCAAAAGTTACCGGAGGCGGAGCGGGCCGCCGGCTCTCTCCTGGAGCCTCGTACCGGTCGGTAACATTTTAAAGTTTGGCCAAATAATTCCTGATATATTGTAGTAGGACTTTATTTAACTCGTTAAGACAATGTTCGATTAGCAATAACTTTTTGATGTGCGGTCTATGAGAACAAAATTGATTTCAACATACTTCCTCCGGTCACTTTTATAAGGCACACTACCTATTGACTACATACATACCAAAATGAGTGAATCTAAACTTATTTTGTATATAGATTCACTCATTTGAGTATGCATGCAACCAAAATGGAAATGATAGGAGATGTGCCTTATAAAAGTGAACTGAGGGAGTATTTGGAATACAATTTCTCATTATTGTGATTATGCACATAACATAAACAAGAAGATAAGCTCATCTCAACGAACCTCCAAAATAAACAAAAACGAAGACCGTGCTACCGGTAAAAAAGGCAGCGTAGAAAAAGCCGGCAGAGGGCCCACTCCGACAAGCAGAGCAAAACAAAAGTGGGCCCCACCGCACTGGCTTGCCTCCCCCAACGTTTCTGTCCCTATTTATGCCCCACACCTGCTGGTCTCTCTCTCCTCGTGTCTCCGCTCCCCAACCTCCACCATCTTCCCATCTCCGGAGTCAAAACAAATCGAGCGAAATCCCCGGCAAAAATCCGGCCTTTTACCGCGATTCTTCGCTCCGAATCCAAGGCGTTCTCGCCCTCGGACGGAGGATCCATCTCGTTTTGTCGTCTTGAAGCAGAGGCCACACGGGCGTGAGTTACTGTTCGACCAAGATTCCGGTCGGGTCTTGGTGGCCGAGCCCAGCCGAGGCGTAATTTGTCCGATCTTGGGAGCGTTCTCCGCGGCTTGGATAGATGGTGACGAAGATGATGCGGTGGCCGCGGCCGCCGCCGGCTCGCAAGTTCCGCGTCCGGCTGGTCGTGCGCCGGGCGGAGGAGCTGCCGCCGCCGCCGCCAGCGGACCCCGCGGAGCAGGAGGCGCTGCCAAGGGTTGCGGCGGAGGTCAGGTGGAAGGGGCCGAGGGCGTCCGGCCTCAGCTCGTTGCGGCGCGCGGTGCGGCGCAACCGCACGAGGGAGGAGGAGCTGGCCCCGGCCCCAGCCGCTGCCGCCGCCGCCTGCGAGGGTGGAGGCACGGTGGCGTGGGAGGAGGAGTTCGAGAGCGTCGTCACGCTCGCGGCCGCGTCACACCGGGAGGCCGCCGTGTTCCAGCCGTGGGAGCTCGCCTTCACCGTGTTCACTGTGAGCATCTCTCCCCTCTGCTTCCTCAAATTGGATTCATTATTGTTGTCTCAATCTCTTCCTCGCGATCTGTTGAATCATCTCATCCGTGGAGCAATTAATGCCTGCCAATTGCTTGACTGGATATGTTTAGTTGCTGGATGTCAATGGATCAACCATAGCATGCAACTATATATTCGTGTTAGTATGATAGTAACATTACACCTTGTGAAGATAAGCACCATCTTTATCTGTAACGGCATTACGGTTTCATATGCTTTGCTTTTAATATATGTGAACATACTTGTGTCGTAATTCCGACACTCAGATAACCCCTCCTCAGAATGAACTTATAACCTTGTGATCGAGTTGAATTTCATGATTATGAGTTCATAATCCATGCTCCGGTTCATATTTTGGCCGGATAAGTTTTCTTTTCAGTTAGTAAAATTTTGAACAAATCAACAGACCTAGAGCTAAAAAAAGGATATCCTGAGCAATTGCAAATCATTCCTTAGCAAGTTGGCATGTGGTTTCTTCAGCTCAGTTTGCTTGAGTGACTTCTGCAGACAATCTGACCTGCCTTGTTTTTCTTTCCCTCGTGGCAGGATATGAACAAAGGCCCAAAGACTAAACCAACAATTCTGGGAACGGCTTCCCTTAGCCTTGCTGATTATGCATCAGCAGCCGAAGAGGACATTGAGATAATTCTCCCGCTGTCTGCACCATGTGGTGCACCTGAGTCTGCTCCATCGCTTCATGTGAGTTTGTGCTGTGAATAGCATGTTCTAGTTAATAACTATTATTTTAATCGCCCTCTGTTTTGACTTTGAAATCATCTTTTTCATTGTAGCTTACTCTGAGTATGGTGGAACTCAGAGCTCTTCAAGAAACCTCGGATGCTTCACAGCGATCTGCTGTGACCACTCCGTTATCTCCATCATCTTGTGATTCTCTACCTGGAGGAAAAGATGAGGGTTCAGTCATTAAAGCAGGGCTGAGAAAGGTGAAAATCCTCAAGGATATGGTGTCTACTCGAAGGTCCAAGAAGACGTTCCAGAGCGATGAAGGCAGTGACGACAATTGCTATGTTCACAGTGATGGTGCTGAATATTCATATGGCACCGACCCTGTTGATGAAGATCTGGATGATAGAGCACATGAAGATGAAGTTGCAGATCTAACTATCAGGAAGTCGTTCAGTTATGGTTCGCTGCAGTCTGTCAACCATGTTGGTGGCCTAGTTTATGCACATGCAAAGATTGATGTCAATCATGAGGACTGGGTCTATTATAGTCACCGAAAATCTGATGCTGGTTACCATGTGGAGCAACCACAGTCATCAACTGCTGAGCAAACTGTGTTGCCAACTGCCAAACGGAGTATCCTTCCTTGGAGAAAGAGGAAACTGAGTTTACGGTCATTAAAGGCTAAAGGCGAACCTCTGTTGAAGAGAGCAAATGGAGAAGAGGGAGGCGATGATATTGACTATGATCGTCGGCTGCTAACATCTTCCAGTGGATCAGAGGTACATTTTTCTTTTTCTTCTCACTGCATTGTAAAAAGTAATCAGCATATCCTGTGTTTGGCCAAAAGGCAGTTCAAGTACTTCTCCAAAGAGTGGCTTGTTTGTATATCACAGAACTATTTTCTTAATTGCCATGATGTTTGTTCTGAGCAATGTATCTTTCTACACTGCAGGGACCAAGAAGTGAAGATGGTGGTATGATGTCAGAATTTGGCGATGACTATTTTGTTGTGGGGAATTGGGAATCAAAGGAGGTACTTAGCCGTGATGGTCATATGAGGCTTTCTTCCGAGGTGTTCTTTGCATCAATCGACCAGAGAAGCGAGCGAGCTGCTGGGGCGAGTGCATGCACAGCACTTGTGGCCGTTATTGCAGACTGGTTCCAAGCGAACCAGGATGTGATGCCCATCCAGTCGCAGTTTGATAACCTGATCCGTGAAGGATCACTGGAGTGGAGAAACCTTTGCGAGAACAAGACATATCGAGAGCTTTTTCCTGACAAGCACTTTGATCTTGACACTGTCCTTCATGCCAAGATCCGCCCACTCACAGTCTCCCCCAGCAAGTCATTCATTGGATTCTTCCTACCCGAAGGTGCCGATGACATGAGAGGATTTGACTTCCTCAATGGTGCAATGTCCTTTGATAACATCTGGGATGAGATCAGCCGGGCAGCGGAGTCCTCATCTAGTGAGAGCCCTAACCTATATATAGTGAGCTGGAATGATCACTTTTTTCTCCTCAAGGTTGAGCGTGATGCATATTACATCATCGACACCCTTGGAGAAAGGTTATATGAAGGATGTAGCCAGGCCTACATTTTGAAATTTGACAACAACACCATGATTCACAAGGTATCTGGTGAAAAGAAAACATCTAGCCCAGACTCAAGTGGACCATTGAAGGATTCTTCAGGGAGCTCCTCCACCGGACAGGACAGCGAAGACGACATGGAAGAGAACATACTCGTGTCCAAGGGCAAGGAATCATGCAAAGAATACATCAAGAGTTTCTTGGCAGCCATACCAATCAGGGAGCTACAGGGGGACATCAAGAGAGGAGTGATGGCATCGACACCACTCCACCACCGCCTCCAGATCGAGTTCCACTACACCGAAGCATCACCCCCGGAAGAGGCTGCCTCACCCCCTCAAGCTCTCGCCATCGAAGCTCTGTTCGAGTTCTCATGGCCTGATCCACCACCACCGGCCATGGAGGTCGCCCTGACACCTGCGGTCGCCGTCGCATAGCTTTGCCACCATGTTGGCCGAGAGCTGATGACAGTCCGCTTGACGCAGACAGGAAGAGCCTCTTTTTTTTTCTCCTTGGGGGGAAACCTACTCGAAGATTTTGTTTCCTTTTTGTTTGTGCTCATCTCATGTCTAATATGACCTGGCTAGTTAGTATAGGTGTCCCTCGAGGTATCGGAGCCTTGTGCCTGCTGTTTTGTACAAAGAGGCGACTGCTCCTACCTATCTTGTATTAACCGACTGATGTTGTAACCATGTATTAACCTTGTACTACTACCAATCAATGAGTAATGCTCTCATGTTAGTTAAGTTTTGGCCCAAGCAACTTCATAGAGCAGAGTGTACTGTTGGAACTCTGAATCTTCCTTTGATGCCTGCTGGCTGTCTCTGAAAATAACTGGGTCTGTTCTGGCAAGAGTGCTGGTGCTGTTAGCTGTAGCTTCTTGATGGTGCAGCATCGTCCAGGCATTCATGTTGGATTACCAGAGCCAACCTGTCACCAGCATCTAGTACATATTCAGTGAATGCGACACATGAGCTGCTGTAAAATGTGGATGAAAAGCATACTTTCAATCTTTTCTGGGTCCGCGTGTGATAGCGTTAATAAATAGTTGAATCTTTTACGTGTACCCTTTTAGAGCTGTTGTCTTTTTCTCTGCACGTTGAACATATCTCTTTTGTTTTAAGGGAGTTTTTTTTTCGGGATTTTGTTTGAAGGGAGTTTGCAGAGTAACTTCAGCAAAACATCAGCATCCTAGTCTGAACTGTAATCTGTGACTCCTTTGGCCACATGCTGTGACTTCTAAAGAAATTCGCCACTAGAAAAACCTCTTGATTTATTCTGAATATAAAAGTGCACTGGAGAAATCGCCGTAGCTGTTCACACTTGGTCACACTATCATTAGTCCGTGAATGATGTAACAGCCAACACGCGCGTTACGGAGTAGAGCGGCCAATCAGCGTCCACAATGCATGCGTTGGACAACGAATATAAATTGTTATTTTCCCCTTGTTTTACATGCATGTTTATTCGAATGTCCCCTTCACAATGTTTCTGGGGTTAAGCTGGCATGATATTTATATTCAGTTCACGACTACGACCTCTTGTCCTGTAACGTAGGCATCAAGAACCGGTCAGATTCATTTGATGGTCCACATTACTTGGCAGAAAAATGAGCCACTGTCTAGCTCATTTGATTCACTGTCGCGAGTACAGAAGAGATCAATGGCATTTCCAATTCAAATGCCATGCCTGGGAACTAGGTACATCATAATCATTTGACACTGGGCTGGTGTTTAGCTATACAAAATGCTTCTCAGGAAGCAAGCTTAACAAGTTAGCAGGTTCTGGGAGTAGAAATCCCCAGATTTCTGGGTGAGTAGGACCAGACAGCTAAAGATGAGTCCATTAAGGGCATAGATCAGACACAAGCTGCACAACTCCCGACATTGGCGCATCATTCTGCATTCATTTAATTCAGCGAAAGAACATGATGTAAGAACTGGGCACTAGATAAAGTGTAATCATGATAACTGAACGTAATTGCAGTGTACAAAACCATATCTCACCAAATACACAATGTCAAATGCCTCGGAGTAATCTTTCAGAGATTTCTCGATGTTGGTATTCCTGCAAAACCAGTTCTTTGTCAGTTGATGCATGAATCTATAGAAAACTGAGTCTCATCGCTGACACCAGTTAAATAGGAATATAATGCTCCACTGGCACTATATAGCGCTGCCTATCGATTGCTCCATTGGCACTAACATATTCTCTAGTTTTTTTTTTGTTGCAGCTCGACAAGAAAAATATAAGGTTTCCTTGGTTTAAATGATTTATTTAAATGTTAATTAGTCACATGAAACTTTCATGCAGTCAATTTTGGGCTTGCATTGATTAAAGGATACCAGTAAAACACAAACATGAGCTTTCCTGTGATTGCTCACCTTGTAACAACCCAAAAGAAACTTTACTTTAAAGAAAGGCAGCAATTAAGACTCTCTGTAGTTCAAACTTACATAGTAACAGAGCTTGTGAGGTATGTAAACTCTCCAAAGAAAAAACGAAGTTCACACATCTAATCACATTTATATCAACAAAATAAGCTGCTTCGATGATAAAAGAGTCACAAGACAAATGGGCAAAAGATCAGCTGAACTTTTGGAAACTATGTCATAGCCAGAGAAAAGACAGGCTTATTTAATCTTAGAACTCGTCCTGAGGAACCTACAATAGAAGAAAAAGGTACACTGGAAGCAAATATATGTACATAACCTACTGTGTTGTTTAGTAATTTACTCGGTTCACCGCAATAGCTAAGAAAATTTCAGTATCAGCGACAGTTTCCCCCCCACACTTTAAAAGCAAGCATGATATACTCCAAATGACCGAATCCATCGAATATATGAATGTGACCGGAATAGAAAACCTAAATGATTCTTCTCAATACGATAAACTGTAAGCCCCAGCTAATTATGAATGAAGCAAGCAAAAGGCAAGCTAATGGGAAAGTTACTTACAGGAACCCAGCAGCAATCCTGTTCTCGTAGTTTAAACCATCAGACATTCCCAGGTCTCCAATGTGATCTCCAAGTAGCAGCACGTTGGTCCTCTTTTTAACCAACGAATAGTCGTCAGTAGATCCATTTGGATCCCCCAGACTGTTGTGTACTGGAGCTGCCATGTCCAAGGAATGCTCATTTTTGTTTAGAACATGAATGTCTTCCCTGCATTAGACGTTATTAAATTTCTATGAGATAATGAGACAATAAGCTAAACACATATTTGACTTAAAGAAGCAAATTCATTAGTTAAAGCATCAGTTTGGAAAGATTGTTTAGTGGAAAGAGATAAACGTATCCGCACTGACAGAGATACACAAATTACAAATCAAAGGTCCAATGGGACAGTCAAGTAATTCTTAGAGATTTGATATCACACATTTTCATAAATTAAGGAATTTGCTAAGTCTAGGGCAACTGCATGAAAACTAAAATTTATTGTGAGTTGGATATCATCAATATTTATACTGCATTAGCATTTGGTAGAAACAATTGGTGAATCTTAAAAATCACCTTTAAATGCTACAAGACGACCCTCTTCGTTAAATACCATCCTATTGGACACAATCTTGATGTTCTTGAATGATCGGTGGAGTTTCTGCCTGAAGACCTAAAAAAGGAGCAGCATGCCATATGCAACGAAGTTCCTTTTAATGTCTGGTACCATGCTTTCGTAGAACTTACCTCCTCAATTATGTCTGCAAGTCCAGCAGAAAATACCAACACTGGAATATCTCTAGCCTGAAAATTGCATTTAAAGGCTTTATCAGACACTTATGTCTTAATGGATTTAGAACTTTACAGGGTTTTGCTAGAATATAACCATAAAAGAAGCTAATTCTTCTTTATCTCCCTAAAATGTTGTAATCACAGGTAAGCCAACTCGATCTACCAATAATATCACTTCATTACCAACATATGTGAAAGAAACGAACAAATGAAACATGTGCTAGAGAACTTCAGGACACAATTTTCAGTAGCACATTCCTTGTTGCCTAAATGAAGTGCATAAGATAGGATAATTCATCCGATAAAATAAAATAAAGAGGGGGGGAAACAAGAAGCAGACCAAGGGAAAATATGTAATATAATCATAATTTGAGGTCTCTTATGCTTATATGAATATTTCCAGTATGCTGTTTGGTTTATTTAAATGCTTGGAATAGCTTGACGATGACGACTAGCTTACTTCCAAATATGAAGTCAAACTTGCTGAAACATCAGAAGAAGATGAATTCCGCAAGCACGGAAGCACACACGCAGATTATGACTTTTTTTTCCAATCAGAACATTTGTATGCTTGTGGATACAAGTAATCAAAACTCTACGAAATAAACATCCAAAAAAGTCACCCAAATGCCTTCCTATTTGACAAATCCATCACAGGGAAAGGAACCAAAATAGATAAGCGAGACACGACAATATAGTTACCTATCGGGGCCTAATCTGTACCCATTACCTAAATACCAGGTGAAACAGTAACTACATATGTCCCAGATGCTTATCTGCCTTGTCAGTAAAATTGGACTACTACGCAAACATGAGAAAAGAAAATAAAACCTCCAAGAACTCAAACAGCTCCACCACTCCATCTCGAAAAGCAATTGCAGCATCAGCCACTGATTTCATTATAGCTTCCTGTGTGAGCCCCCCTTCAATTAGGAGACCGTGAGTCTTCCCCCACCTGTAGCAAGCAACATCAGAGGGTAAGGTACACTACACTGAATATCTAACTGAGATGCATATTATATTCAGAAAAGTGAAAGCGAGGGTATACTGGGCAATTGATGAATGGGATGAAAACATTACAAATCATCAAAAAAACTACCATATATATAGAGAGAGAAATACATATCAGTTGTTCGTGTTTTTTCTAGAGAATTATTTGTAAA